>APFE030429873.1:0-17567 GCA_000404065.3 Pinus taeda | reverse complement strand
TATACAGGCGATCTGATGGAGGAAAAGAAAGATGGACCCGGACAATCCACGCGGAACACCCAGGAAGATGGAGAAACTTGGAAAAGACAGATGCCTTATGTCCAACCCCCTCACATCAAAGGCATCCTCGAAACTCAGGTAGTTAGACGTACTCGACGGAAAAATTATTTTCAGTACCTGGTTAAGTGGAAGAACCGTCCGATTGAGGACAGCTCATGGCTTGACGCCAGGCAGATTGGACAAACAGGAACGTCGGTCGAGGAGCTCATGAACCGGAGTCATGATCTCTTTTCACCCCGAGAGCCTGATGCAGGAGCATCCAGCTCACCGTAATTGGGAAAAATTCCAACTAGGTTCAAAGGCTATTGATCGATTGGATTGTTTAAATTTTTACTGTAATAATTTTTCTTTTAGTTTGTTTTACAGAGTCAGTGAATTTAGACATCTCTTTTTACTTCAGTTAGAATTATTGTAGCTCAGTTATTAGTTAAGGAATGGTCCGTTAAATTAGGGAAATAAGAACCAACTGTTCCTCCAAGTCTTGAAATGCCAAGTGATTATAGTTATTAACAAAAAAATAGTATTTCTGTAACCATATTTTATATCAGTTGGATTAACTGTAAAGATCAACTGAAAATAGAGAGATATAAACAAATCAAATGTAACAGAGGAGAGTTCAGTTGAGTTAGAAGAGAAGAGAAATAAAGACAGTCAGTAGCATTCAAAGAAACTATTTTTGTCCATCTGTATTATCTTTCCTACTGTTTGCTAAATGAAACCTTTCTTTATGACCTGATAAACTACCATACAATAAATATCTATCAAATTGCTGTTGTATGTATTCAAACACGAATCATAGTCAAACATTAAACAACCGGATGAAGCCTCGGTAACTTACAGTCACAAATGAAAGACAACCACACATTTAATTAAGATCCATTTCGCACATAGACAAACGATAATCCAGGCATATAACCTCAAGAAGTCCAAGAGGAAGAAGTCGCGTACAGGAGTCAAACATTTCCAACATTCGAATTCAAAGAGCAACTACAGAACAAAGGCGGGCACAATTACAAAGAGGTAACAACGCTGCATTTCTTTCCTTTCAAAATTTCATTTTAGAAAGTCGAAGGACCACAAAATACAGTGACTATTGTAAAGCCAGAACAATCCCATGAAAATCAAAGTCCGCTACCACACATAGAATAAAATACGTTGCATAGTCGGAAAATTTCACAACCCAGAAAAACCTGAACTAGGGTTTGACAAGACCAACCAGAATCGACTTCCATCTCTTGTAAAACTTAATACAAGAGTAACCAAAAGAAATACAGCCAAGCTAGAATCCATACAGTGACCGAAAGACCTGAGCAAGTTCATAGAACCCTTATATTAAGCAAACTACAACCAGACGTTCGACATTCAGGCCTACCCAGGAATAAGTGATTGTGCAAGTAAACCCTGGAGGATATGCATGCCCAGGTTGCCAACAACGACTTGCAAACATTAAACCATTTGCATTACAACGAAAGCAAAGAGAGGAATTCCAAGAGGAAGTGCGAACGCCTGTGGAGAAATAGCAATATAGTGAAATTACCTGAGAGAGCGAAGCCGAAGACAACCGTGTGACATCCTGAAGAATTTGGGCGACTGTAGACCAGAGGAACAAAGTGGGTTAGTTCCAGAAAGAGAAGCCGAGCAAGATTGAAACAAGAACAGGAGTATTTACCTGTTCCGAACGAAGAACGTGCGCCCGAAAAGTCCTGTGCTCGAAGGCAAATACAGTGCCGCATTGTGAGAGTCCAAACCAACAACAAGTGGATAATACTCAACTAGATTCGAACTAGCGATAACAAGGTTCCAAGAAAACTATGTAAAATCACAGTGACTTCCGAAAACGGCTACAAAACCTCGACCAAGAACCACGAAGATACACACAGACAGCAAGGCATAACAACCGGCAACAAGTGCTGAACAAAATACCTTAAAGAATACGCGCATGTATGGGAGGAAAGAACAAAAATACTCACCGAGGTTAAACCACGGAACCGAGCTGAATAACCATCAATCCCAACGCCATTTCCATTAAAATTGCAAGCAGGTCGAATAGAGGAGGGGCCGAGGTTTGCCCGCACAGAGAGTTGAACATACCAACAGAGCATAGCAGACAACATTCCACCAAAAGGAACCAAGAAACCCTCGACCAGAACAGAAAACCTCAGAGCGGAAATAACAAATGAACAATCCAGAAAATGCCATAGTGAACAAGGGTTAAGGCGCGAAGGGCAAATGGGAGCAGTTTCGAGGCGGAGTACAGGGCATTTACTACAGGCATTAACTCTCCAGCTACCAACCTACATAAAAATCCCGCGGACAAACACAGTTAAGATTTTTATTTGCCACGTATACCTTTTCCTTCCGCGTGTAAAGTGTAAAGTGTAGACCTTTGGGCTGGGTTACACCATAGGTTTTCCGAATTAATCATATTATTAGGATTGGGTTGACATTTGGAACCAACTAATGTGGTTCATTTTTAGGACTTAAGGGTTAACCACATTAGTTGGTTCGAAACATCGAACCAAATCCTAATAATGTGATTAATTCGGAAGACATATTTCTAGAGTATATAACAATTAAAGATGTTTAAAAAAATTAATTTTTATCAACGTTTCGAATTAACTAATGTGGTTAATCCTTAATACAAGGTGTCTTGAGGATAACCACATTACATTAGTTAGTTCGAAACGTAGATCAAATCTTAATAATGTGATTAATCTACAAGACATATTTCTAAAGTATATAACAATTAAAAATACTTAAAAATTTTAATTCTTAAATTATTATTATTGTAAATTTGATTTACAAATCATCGTTGAAATTGAATCGTTATTCTTCATTTTTTTCGATTCTTTTAATGTAATTAATATCAATGGTTTAAAATGATTTGAGAAGGATTTTGGCGATAATTACATCAAAATTCACAGGTCCTAGCAAGTGTGATTCATCATCAAAACAAGAGGAAGAACCAAAACATGGTAACAAGTTAAATAAAAAGATCCATCATTCAACGGCTAAATTAACGGTTTAAAATGAATTAAACACGTGTCACTCCACTAACCGACTGTCTGCCCCTATCGCCGTTAGCTTTCACGCTTTTCCTTCCCTTGGATTCTGTTAGTCACGGCGGCCTTCCGAAAGGACTTTCAGATTCTGAAATGGCGTTTTGTCGTCCTATTCCGCAAAGTAAAGAAGGAAATGGAGTCTCCATTCCCTAACATATTCCCATTACCTATTTAATTCATGGTCGATGCCATAGAAAACATAGCTTATGGTGGCCACGTCAAAATGCCCATAGCCACGTGGGCAAAATAATGGAAGTTATGACAACGCAACTTTTCATTGGTTGGGTTACGCAATACCATGTGTACACTAGATCCAAAAGGAAACAGGTTCACAAGTACATAGGTCCCTATACATACTAATTGACTTAAAAGAATGGTACACGTGTGTTAACATAAGTGGTGGAACGTGCCTTGTGAAACATTCATCCCCTTTACTGAATGTCACGGTTGTCCATCTCATACTCCTAATATTTATGAAATACCGTTACGATTCCATGACACCATTATTTTATTTTATTTTATTTTGGTGTTTTTTCGATGCCAATAGATTTTGATGATTCTAAAGTCTAGGAACACATATGGAAACCTTCCCAACCCAATGTGGTGGTGACCCGGTGGGGTGACCACGTACAAGTTTGAACAAAATATACAACTTTGATTAATAATAAGTTAGATTTGAAGGACCATTTGTTTAGATAGTTATAAAGAATTGGCTTAGAATATAACTACTTATGACCATGTGCATATTATTATTAGAAATCAAATTTATGATTAAAGTATTCCTTACTGGAATGTAGTGGAAAATCATCTAAAAGTTAGAGATGACATTGAAGTTCAATAATGCTCATACATGTAATGCAACAAGGGTTGACCTCTAGAATTTGAGCAATAAGACAATAACATGTATCAAAATATAACATGTATCATGCTATTTTGATTTGTTAGTTGCTTTTAATTATGTAATTGGTTGAATGGTTAGATGGTCAAGATAGTTAGTATAATAATTAAATATTGTTTGGGTTTGTGTGAGGTTTAGTTTTTATAGGTTTTTGATTCAAATTTTATGGAGAGGGGTTGAAGGTGGTAGTCAGTTTTGGGGGTTACATTGTTTTATAGGGCATCTGGGTTCGATGAGTTACATAATCTTAGTGACAATATCCCACATCGGGCTAGATAATTCTTTCATCCATCATTATGGTTGGCCTTGGCCTAGGCTCAACCTAGTTTGAAAAATAGTTAAAGAGTTATATAGAAGAATTCAACTAAACATGTGACATATTTAACTAATTGTTTATGTGATATTATAAATTCCAACTATTTAAAATTTAATTAAAGATGCATCAAAATAAACAATTATACAATAACTAATGACATAATAATATATATCTAGATTACAAGTTATAGAGGCAATGACCTACTCAGTTTTCTTTATTACTCAAGTAAAGAAAATAAACATTACAAACTTCACGCTTCCTAATATTTTATTACTTAGCTTTGGTCCGACTCTAATAATACATTTAACAATCAAATTATAATTATTATCATCTTATATATTCTTCAACATTAACTATTTAGTTTCATCTATCTCAATATCTTTTTCTATAATTATTCACTTAATTTTCTTTATATTACAACTCTTCATCTTCTTTTAGTTGTTTTATTTTTTAATATGTTCATGGTTTTTTCTTATCATATGTATACCACATGCTCATGTTCATGGCTATATTAATTTTGTCTACTCATTGTTTTTTTTTTTGTCTATCTCATGCGCTCCACTTTGTTCTCCATGCTAACATTGTTTACCTGCTTCCTCTTTTAAGTATGATGTGCTTTCTTGTTCTATATTAAGATTGTGCATTCTGTTTTATCACATTAATCACATTTCTTCTCCCATTATACGTTGGACAATATGTTGTGAAAAATATCATAAGAAGCAGAATGAAAATGATATGTCTTTGAACTTTTTGTTAGTAAAAATGACAATAAATGATGTATATTAGAAAGGTTTTGGTATATTTGAACATATGGTTGGAAAAGAGTTTGGTTTGGAAAATATGGATTTAATTTTGAAGATGAAAAACTTTTGAAGTTCAACAAAAAGGAAATGGAGATGCTTTAATTTTACTAAGTACTGAAAATGCTAGAGAACAGTAAATGAAGTGTCATATGTCCCTGATTCGTAGAGGACTTTCCTTCTAATTAATCAAAAGATAAAGAAAAATTTGAAGGCAGAATTCAATAATAAGAGTTTACTCATCAAAGACGATGAAGAAATATAAATAATAGCACATTGTTATAAACATGAA
Source organism: Pinus taeda (assembly GCA_000404065.3). Classification (NCBI taxonomy): domain Eukaryota; kingdom Viridiplantae; phylum Streptophyta; class Pinopsida; order Pinales; family Pinaceae; genus Pinus; species Pinus taeda. The sequence continues at coordinate 12,139 of APFE030429873.1, read as the reverse complement.
GACTTGTATTGGTTAGATGCTAAGATTGATGGTGAATGCTCAATGTAATAACATATATGAACTCTAGATAGGTTTGTGTGTGTTAATGCTTCATGTGCTCGAGGATAAGCCAAGCTCTAGTGGGATAGGTATCATAAGCTTATGGTAAGTTATGTAAGTACTCTATTGTTGGTTTTTATTTGGCCTACAATAAAATAATAATATTAATAAGGTGACCTAGGGCTATAATTTCTTCTAAACATAATGTGCATAATGAACCAATGAGTGGCAAAGTAGGGTGAGTCTTAATGTTTTATTTCTACTACCCGAATGTCATTATTCCAAGCTTTCCTATCCTCTTGTTTTACATGTGCCATATTTTGTTTTTCCAAGCTTCATGGGAGGGCACATGCTACCCATGCAACTAAGGAATTCATGTGAACTTTTGAGAAGGGATTCACTCAATCTTTGGAAGTATTTATTCTTGCAAGCTTGTGCTAAGGTTGCCTATGCTAAGGAGTGAAGGGGATCTAGCTTGAGAATTCCTAATTGTCAACTAAATTATTCTACTTTTTCCTATGCTACCATATGTTGCAACCATGAAAAAATATAGACTAAGCCATTGATCACAACTAAAATCCTTTGTGGCCACTAATGAAGATACCTTGGCTAGCTTATAGTTGAGCACTACAGGGACATGCTGGTCACTTAAGGAACTTCTTAACAAAGAAGAGGATCCCATTTCTTATGTCCTATAGGTTGAGGAGAAAGAGATTTTGGTCAAGTGGCATAGTTGTGATTGGGAAAGGATTGGGATGCTAATTCCTCATTTGTGATATTTAGAAATTTATCTAAGTAAGAAAGACCTAAGCTAATGAATTCACCTTTTTGTTTCATTGCCCAACATGAGAATTACATCTACATGAGTTGTTGCCTATGTTTGGGAGAAAAATTTCTCCTATGGAACTATTTTCCCAAGTGCATCCACTAAACAAATAAATGGTAATATGTTTTCTCTCATATTTCCCTCTAACGCCCACCCACATTTCCCCCAAATCTCACCCACATTTCCTTGCACCCCACCCTCATGAGCATGGGGGTGCAGAGAAATATGAGAGAAAGCATAATAGGAGTGAGGGGAATATAAGAAAAAACACATAAATGATTTGATTGACACTGATATGTGTTGAAACTAAATCATTTTTAATTTGTTGTGATTAAGGAATATGTTATGCTATGTTTGGTAATTAGTTATGTGTAGATTCAAATGTTACTACAACCACCAATATGTATCTTATGGAGGTTTGACTTCGAAACTAAATCATTAATATTTTGTGATTAAGGAATATGTTATGCTATGTTTGGTAATTAGTTATGTGTAGATTCAAATGTAACCTCAACCACCAATGTGTATTTTATGGAGGTTTGACTTCTTCCTCTATCACCAATGTGTATTTTATGGAGGTTTGATTTCTTCCTCTATTACAATTAGTATGCTTCACTTATAACAAATATTCAAATTTGAAATTATGGAAAACATTAACAATGATAAAACCAAAGAGAAATTGTAATCATTTTCATAAGAAAGATTGTATATCTATTTTGTAAATCTTTCTTTGTATTAATGGTAATAATTTCATATTTACTCATCATATTAATTTTTACAAATTTTATTAACAATATAATTAACTTATTGTAAATACGTTTTATTAATAACATAATAAACTTAACTTATTATAAATTTAATTATTTTGAAATCATAAACATTAATTATGTTGATAGACATATCTATTTTGGAATATGACTTCTAAATTTTTAATTTAATTATCAATAATTATTAGGTGGATGGTAGGAATTTAACTTCAACATAGTATTCTAGAATAGTTTTAGTAGTGTACACAGATCAAAGGTTGAGATTTATCTACAAAGTAGTTATGCTCTTTTCTTTTTTTAATCAAATTGGTTAATTAAAAAAAAATGTTGTCATATCAACAAGTGTCATATGAAATGAGTTATGGTTTTGTAGGCATGAGGTAGCGATAAGCTCTGGTATTGGAACATGGTATTGTAACAAAGTATATTTACACATTAAGAACATCCATGGTAAAGTGGGGGTAAATCTCCATAGATAAGAATCTTGTTCCATATATATATATATATGTGTATGTGTGTGTGTGTGTGTATAATTTCTATATTAATTATTTTGATAATTAACAAGTACTACATAGTAGATAGTACCTACCGCTTAGTTTAAATATAACTAAATTAAAGTAAAAATATTGAATTCAAGTTAGTGTTAAGGTTTAGAATCCAGTCAATTTAGGTTGTACTTGTTGGTAAATTCAAGTATTTTTTTAATTGGAGTATCCAATCCTACCCAATGACAATAATAATGTCTTATTGTAGTGAAAATGTTTTTATGGAGAAGATTGTCTAGAAAGTTTTACATTTTATGTGTAATGTATTGCATATATATTTTTTAAAGAGAAGTTGTTGTTGCATATATCCGTGAAAGGGTGAATATTCCTTCAAATATATAAATTTAAATGGAGTTGTTTTATTACTTACTTTGCATATTTTATTTATCTATATATATCTATAAATATATATATATATATATATATATAATATATATATATATATATATATATTATATATATATATAGATAATCATTTAATTTATTATTAAAATTTTATTACTGATTTCTATTGATATTAAGTGTGATATATATATATTTATTATATATATATATATACTATATATATATATATATATATAACTATAATTTAATTTATTTGTTAAAATTCATTTCATTTTATTTCAACTTAAATATCTCTTGTACATAACATGTAAACCAATCAAAATCCTTTAAATTTAAAAAGTTATACATGTAAGTATTTTGGAAGGAAAAGAAGAAAACTATTTTTTTAAATGTATTTTTGGCTTATCTCCTCATAGGTTTACTCAGATTTCAAGTGTACACACTAGTTGGATGCAGAATTAAATTCCACATCCAATAAGTACACATTATGCATACCTATAAGAAGACCCATTTGTTAATATCCAAAGATATGCTAATTTCCATTTTTTTCTAAAACCAATTGGCCCAATTTTATAGGATAAAAATGTTTTATTTCAAAAACCACTAAAATTTTATAGAGGCTATATAAAATCACTAGAAATTTGAATATTTCTACAAATATTTCACTAAACATTGTATAGCTTGGATATTAAGGACTATGAATATTCACCCATGTTTCTAAACTTTAAGATAAATTTACGTCCTTCAAATTTTCCTTCATTGAGGTTGTCATCTACAAAAGAGAGAATCGTCTCTGCTTGTGCACTATCCAGGAGGTCCTAATACAAAGGAAGGATACACAACCCAAGAATGCCACATCTTCAACAATTCCCTCTTCTCTAGCCTTAAGGACATGTTGTTTTTTAAGTGCGGGTGGGGGGGTGTTGTTATGGTCCTAACCTCCCTAGCCTCCTGATTAGAGAGATATGTTCCTATTTATATTGAAGTATAGATGCCACCTCAAGCAACTAAGGCCTATGTAATAATGTGAAAGAAATAAATGGAAGAAGGCTTACCAGAAGGTTCCACCTACTAGAGTTCTTTCTCCAGAGTGTTCCTATGAGGTAGAAAGTACTATATAAAGATGTAAAAGCAATATAAAAGACATGCTGTGAAGTTATTTGTAACTAGAGCTCTACTCAATTAGAGGTTGCCCCCTTGAAGAGGCAAGTGAATATTGCTTCCAATATTAAAGGTGCCACATTCTAGTGATATTTTGGTTCTCTATTTGTCTATTATGGTTGCAATCTATCTTTTTTTAGTGAACCTAGATAATAATTGTTATTTTTACTAATAAAAAACACCACACATTAAGGCCATGTTTGGTAAAGATGGTGATTTTAATAATGAAAAAAAATAAAACTACTCATAGCACCACTTTTATATTCAAAAAGATTAATATTTTGGACTAAAAAGTATATAAAATTTTAAGACTAAAATTTTCATTTTAAAATCACGTTTCCAACTGAACCAATAACTATATTTATCTCCTTACCCTTGTTCTTAAATTATTTTACTACATGATTTTTCAACTAATTTTTATCCACAAAGGTCTTTCTTATTATATACCCTAATCTTCACACCATTTCTTACACTATTGCTGTGATATTTTTGTCCTTTGTTTTTCCTCACCAAACATCATAATTAAATAACTTTGTTACGCTTTGTGGGGCCATGTTATAGAAATATACCCATGTTTAAGGAATGAACATCTCTCTCGTTTCCTTGTTGATTAACACACATTTAAAGTTGGTTGTTATGCTTTGTGGGGCCATGTTATAGAAATATACCCATGGTTAAGGAATGAACCTCTCTCTCGTTTCCTTGTTAATAAGCACACATTTAAAGTGGGAAGAAAATGTATAATTTAAATAGTTTAAATTAGGAAAATGAACTAACTTATGTGAAGAATGGGGGATGATACCATGTCCACATTCATGAAGTTCTCCCCTTTTTCTTCAATATCAAAATTAAAAGCAATTTGATTGTGAATTGCACATTTAGTAACACAAAAAAATTGAATCAACACAAAATTATTTACTAGTTGTACTAAATCCTTATTACTTCGAACCTTTTATGTTTTAAATAATTTTTATTAATAATATAATTAACTTAATTTATTGCAAAGCCATTTACTATGAAGTCAAACATTAATTATGTTTTCTTGTAATTAAATTAAATGATAGTTTAAATTATATCTTAGGTGAAGAAAATGTTGACTAGAGTAACAAAACAAAATTTCATAAAAGGATGACTAATAACAATAAATCCAAGTAATGTTAAGTATGAGATAGACTAGGCAAATTCATCTTGAGTCCAAATCCATGATGCATCCGCCGAGATCAAATCCCTTGATATTCAAACCCCTCTTCCAAGTTTTTTCAATATTAAAAGAATTTTCACTTTGAGGGAGTTCATCCCTCTTTGCCCATAATAGATCTAAAGTTGAGATGGATTCTCTCTTTTTATAAGTGTGTACATGTGTGTCATGTGTCAAATCCATGTTAAGCATGAAAAGAATGACAATCTCTCTCATAGTAAAATGCAAAAAGTACATATTCTTAGAATATAAATTCTTCCTTTATATTTTTTTTTTTCAGAAGAAAAAAAAGCATAATATTATATTGAGAAAATATAGTTCATGTTGCTCATGTACATATACTGTGGAAATGTGAGGATATATCATATAGTCATATAGACATATGTGTATCACAGAAAGCAAAAGTCATGCAAGTATGTATTGTATATGGCGATTGGATGAGTTGAATCAGATGCGTAGACAAAAAAATGGGTCAATGTCCTCAATTGGATCCATATAAAGAGTGCCATAGTGACATGATGCAGTCGATGAAGAAAACATGTGGCATGTGTAGTCCCCTGAATATGATGTCGTTCCGCCATCTCCAGATCGTCCATAAGAAAAGCAATATAATGAAGCGTCTGTTCCCACTTTGTCTACTCCACCATATGATCGCTACACTGATGGAGTCAAAATCTGTTAGAGAAAAACCAAAATTGTGTGCCAATACATACCAGATTCGGAGAGAGGATGTGCATTTGATGAACAGGTGTATGTTTGTTTCTTCTTCATGTCCACATAGAGGGCATCTACTGGGTCCATTCCAAGAGCGCTTCCGGAGGTTTTCCCAAGTAAGATTCTTGTTGTAAAAGACCAGCCAGGCAAAATGAATAAATTTGGGAGGACATGTAGCCTTCCAGAAAATATATGGGAAGGACGGAGGTGTGTATGGGAATCTGTCTCTGGATAGAAATGAATAGATATCGCGAACTGTCACAGGTCGTCTAAATCCACATACTGTCCACTGAAGTTGATCTGAAGTGCCATACCCATGAATGCCGCCAGCTGATAAGGCGTCTGTTATAGAGTTCCACATATACTCCAGAGAATTTGTAAGAGAGAGATCTCCACTGTTCATCCATATTGGAGAGGACCCTTGCCATTCTTTGATTAATTTGCTCCATGCAAAAATGCCTCGGTGCTGGAGTTGTAGAATGAGATCATTAGGGATATTCAAATCTATGTGCCCGCATGTGATAGTGTCCAATCCAATGAAAATATCAGATCTAGTATGAAATCGCCATCGTAGGCGGGAGAGAAAGAGAGCCTCGATTTTCTTCATGCTGCGCCAAATGGGGGATCCAGATCCTATGCCAATGGAACCTTTTCTGTGCCAGAAAACGATGCATTTACCTTTCATATATTTTTGTCGAATTATGCTGCTCCATGGGGACGTGCCATAAATACCTCTCCATAAAGAACGACATAACAAAGCACATCCAAATTGTCTTATGTCCTTTAATCCCCATCCACCCTATTTTTTTGGGATGGATATGTCTTTAAATTTTGTTAAATGCATCTTGTGTTGAGTGGATTTTCCACCCCAAATGAAACTTGCAGTGAGTTTATTGAGGCGACGGATGATAGAGGAAGGAATATAGAATAAATGTGCCCAGTAAACCATGAGATGCGTCAAAACCGCCCCCGTGAGAGTGGTTCTGCCTGCCAAAGATAGAGTGCGATGTTACCATGAAGAAATTTTGTTGTAATACCGCTGGACCATCCACTCCCAGTCGGATGAAGAGTAGAGAGGCTTGAGCCGGAAACCGAGGTAGGTGATGCCGTTTTGTATAGAAAGAGACTGAACGCCGAACATGTCAGCAATGTTGGATATTAGATCTGTTTGAATTCCATTGTAATATAATATTGATTTGTGCTTGTTTATGATGAGGCCCGTGGCCTTCTGGAAATTTGAGATGATATCAAATAGACATTGCCACAATTGTTCCTGTAGCATGGCGCATAAAAGAATATCATCAACGAACAGATTGTGAGATAAAGTTATGTGACGGTTGATCCGGATGGGAGAGCATCTGTGATTATCAACAACACTATTGATATGGAGGCTGAGTGAGTTCATGGCTAGTATAAAGATAATGGGGGCAAGCGGGCAGCCCTGTCGGAGACCCCTTTCAGCAGAGAAAAATGGTGTAGGGATCCCATTGATATTGATTGCATAGTTGACGCCTTCTATACACGCCATAATCCATGAGATCATGCAGGGCCTGAGACCAATGCGGGCCAAGAGGCATCGAATGAACCCCCAGTCTATGCAATCATAGGCTTTTTGTAAGTCTATTTTAAGAATTGCCCCGTCAATGTTCTTTGTGGCAATAGAAGAGATACATTCCTGGGTGGAGGCCACAACATCCATGATATTCCGTCCCTTGAGAAATGTGTGCTGGTCTCTGGATAGGTGGATAGCCAGAGTGACCTTTATGCACTCAACAATGATCTTAGAAACAATCTTGAAAGAGATATTGCATAGTGAAATTGGTCTAAAATCAGGGAAAGTGTCAGCATCGCATTTCTTGGGAATGAGAGCGATCAGAGTAGATGAAGTATGGGGATGGATATGCCCTGTGATTCGGGATTCTTCAATCATATTCAATAATTCTGATTTGAGAATGTCAAAAAAATGTATAAAAAATTCTATATTCCAACCATCGGGCCCCGGACATTTATCTTTTTTGAATGCTTTTAGAACTTTTAGAAGCTCATCTTCAGTGACTGGCTGATATATGGAATCATTGGATGATTCATCGAACATGGAGGGATATAGCTCGATACCCCAAAGGATGTCACGAATGGCACATCCCGAACCCCTGCTGTATTGAGCTCTGAAGTGGGCGACTGCCGCATTTGATATATCCTGATGTGAATAAATGTAGCCACCATTGCCGTCTTTGATCCGCCATATAGCGTTTGCTTGTCTTCTAGAGTTTGCGAATCTATGATAAAATTTTGTATTCCTATCACCTAGATGAAGCCAAAGAGCTCGATTCTTGAGTCGCCAGGAAGATTCCTCCAGTTTTAATAGATGTAGTTTTCTGCAGGATAGCTCAAATAATTATGACCTCATTTGAAAAGTCATGATGTTGGGATCACGGGCCGAGTGCATTTGATCAAGTATCTGCTGAATGTTCATAAGTTCTGAACGATTTTTCTTTTTTTCGGCAATTTGCCATGATTTCACTTTGGAGCGAATATAAACCATTCGCATATGAAAGGAGGAAGATGGATCAGATGAAAGCGACTCCCGCCAAGCAGAAGATACCATGTGAATGAATTCCGGGACCTCTATAAAGGAATGATCAAATTTGAAAGGAAAGTGTTGACGATATTCTTGCTGCCTCCAATGAATGTATAAGGGACGATGATCAGATATAGAGTCAGAGCCAATAGATACAGAAGGAAGACCCAAATATGTAATGATCTCCGGCTGTAGAACGACTCGGTCGAGTCGCTTGGCAATAAAGGAATTTCCAGAGCGTCCATTGTCCCATGAGTGGGATGGAGAGGATGGAGGAATGCCTATGAGGTTCCATTGCAGAAAGCATGACTTTAAGTAATCAGAAAGAGGATCCATATGCCTGCCACCACCCCAGACATCATCAGATTCTAGGGTGAAATTCATGTCACCAACAAGCATCAGGTGTTGAAGAGCACATAAATCCGAGGAGAAGAATCTGTTCCAGAATGGAAATCTGTGTTTATATGGAGCATATATGTTGAGGATGTTGATAGGCAATCGATGGCCCCGGAAAGAGACATTTAATAGGATACCAGCAAAACATTTATAGGCCATTGCACGGATCCAGAGGGGATTCCAAAGAGCAACCAGACCGCCAGAATGACCATTGGCGTCAATTGCCGAGATGTGCCAGGATGGGAACATTTTCCTGAAGTATTTGATGGAGGAGAGACGGTCATGCATGGATTCCTGAATGAGGATGATCTTAGGATGAGAAGAATAGAACAGATGCTTTAGGGCAAGATACTTGGGCCCAGCCCCTAGCCCCCGAATGTTCATAGAGATGATATCCGTCATTGGGCAGAAGAGCCAGCCATGTCTGCTCTAAGAGGCTGTGAAGGAGGAGAGACCAATTCAATGACCGGGACATCAATAAGAGAAAGAGACCTGATACCTGGATCTGTGAGCTTGTGTCGGCCCCGAAAATGGCGTGAACCGCCCCGTGACGTCTTCCTAACAGTTATGTTCCTGCCCGACGCTGGGCTGATGGATGGGGAGATCTGATGAAATGGCTTATGGATAGTCAGAGGTTCGAGCTCAGATGATTTTATATGCATGAGCATATCTATGTCACTGTCAAAAAGGTTTTCAGGCGATGATGATGGGGAATTGAAGGGGGTGGCGGAAATGGGCTCTTTCCCTTTTTTTGATGGGGGGTTGAGTGGGGTGGGGGGGAGGGGGATGATGATATATTAATAGGGAGGGTTCCGTTGTATAGGTCTCCAATCGGAATGGGGGATGGTGAACGAATGGGGGGGTCGTTTGATGGTTCGGGAATGGAGGCGGAAGGCAAGGGGGGGGAGCGGGGCTGAGAGAGTGGTTGCGGGGACGGACTAGGAGATGGGATGTGGGGGTGAGGAAGGGGGCCAATGGGAGGGTCAGATGCAGGGGGAGGGCGTCGAGGCAGAGAAGAGGAGAGATGAAGACGTCGACGGCGTGAATCCTTGCGGGGGCAGTTGATAATAAGATGACCTGTCCTATGACAGGCAGCACATCTGAAAGGGACGCCCCAGAAATCCAAACGCTGGGAGATACGTCTGCCACACCATGAGATATCCACATGCTCAGGGTAGCCGCCCCTATATGCTCGATCAATGAGAATCCAGGCGATTCTTTTGTCGCGCTCGCCAATGCACCAAGGATCGACATAAACGAATCGACCGATAGAATTCCCAATGACTTCAAGAACCTCTTTGGACCACATCTCCAAGGGAAGATTTGGCAATTTCACCCATATAAGATTATGAGAAGGGGTGTTATTGAGAGGATCGAAGCCGATAAACCAGCGATGCAAGGCGAGAAAACTTCGTTTGTGAACCCAGGGAACGCGAAGGATGGCATCAGAGTCAGCAGCATCAATAAAGTGGAAGCAAAACCAGTCTTTCATAAGGTGGGAGATGATGGGAGCATATCCAATGATAGGCTTCCATCGATCGGCAATCCATTGACGCATCTCCTGTATTTCCATAAACGGAAAGTACCAGCGCCCGATAAGGGCAAATTTTTGCAGATTTTCAATACGCTCTGAGAGGAGACGGGAGTCAATGTGGATGTCCGGAGGGGGGGCAGATGATTTAGCAGGAGTATGGGATTTACTGTAAGCGCGAGGACGAATAGAGGGAGCATCATGCTTGGAAGAGTCATTGCCCGGATTCAATGCAGATTGGTAAAATGATGGATGGATGGTGACACGGTCCATCGATGAGCGCACAGGCGAGGAGTGGCGAGGGCGAGCGTGGGCCTCCTCAGCGAGAATGGCGGCCCGAACCATAGCCACCGTGGCGGATGATTCGGACGTCGAGTCCATATAAAAAGATAAGGGACAAAGCAGTAATGATGCAGATGATCAAGTCAGAAAGTTGATGGAAACTGACATGCGGCGTAAGGTGACGGCGAGAAAAAGCCTGGAGGAGGAAAGCCTAGAAAAGAACATTTGGAAAAGGCGTCAGCAAAAGGAGGCCTTGGGGAGAGGAATGTTTCGAATCAGTCAGGAGAGGACGGGAAAAAGGACAGAGAATAATATCAGTAGGTGAATAAATGGAAGGAACACGCCGTCATATCCACGCAATGGAAGAAAAAAGCTCGATGAAGTACAACACAGAATTCATGAAGCCAGTAAAAGATATCCCATGTAGATCCCAAAGCAGGCGGATCATAATTCGTAAAAAAAAAGTAGCAAGTCAGGGAAGACCGGGGAGAAATCCGGCGTCGGAAAAAAGAAACGGCCCGGAGAAGAAAAACCAGAGAGCCGACTGATACAATAGAGCGGTAGAGTAAAATAGGGAGGAGTCTATGTGACAACAGGCTCCTGACATAGCAGGCAACAGCAGCAGTAACAGGTGAAAATACACCACCAGGGGCCAATGCGGATACGCATATCTGTGCAAGGTTTATAAAGTCGAAGGAGACCACCCAGATATTTAATAAATCCCCCCAACATATTATATATGGTGACGAATTATAAACCAGCAGAAATAAACAAATACAGGGTATGAATATAAGGTTATGAGGGCCGAAAGGAGACGCATGGTGAGTATAAATCCCTTATACCATAAAGATATCCATAAAATGAAATGATAAACCATAATTATATATCGAAAAGAAACAGAGAAACTTGTTGAGCAAATTCAGAAATATATTGATATATGAGAAAGATATAAATCAGAGCGAAGCCGAAAATAATGATATTGTTTTTTCATACCTGTAGTAACAGCAACCAAGAGAGAAATCCACAGACTTGTTGGAGCACGTAGAAGATATAGAGCACAGGCCAGAGTCAGATGCAGAGAGAAAGGTGCATCCTGAACCAGCGGCAGAGGGCCACAAGGCCAAAAGAAACCGGATTCCTCTGAGAAAGTGGAGTTTTATAGCCTATGGGAGATGTCTGGAAAAAAGGCAAGTGGAGTCTCATGCAGAATGACGAGGGAGGTGGTGCCACGAAGGTTCACAGACGTGTGGAGGAGCCAAGCATGGATGGAGACAGTAGGCTATGGAAGTTCGGCTCAGGTTCATCAAGTGCGTAGGGCAGCGATATTGCGGAAAGATGAGGTGCACCCTGCACCTGCGGCACAGGGCCACAAGGCCGAAAGAAAACCGAAGATCTCTGTGATGGATGTGTTTTATAGCCGAGGGGAGGAGTCGGTAGTGATGGCAGGTGGAGAGACGCATGCAGAAAGACGATGGAGGAGGAGCCACGAAGGTACACAGACGTGAATCATAGGAGGATCCATGCATGGGCGAGAAATGTGGCAGGGGGAGAAAGCGCCATGAGGGATGAAGATGATAGGCTATGGGAAACGGCGCGGGTCCATAACGGGAGGTCCATTAGTCAGGGGAGCCCGACGAATGGGAGGAGGTGAAGCAATAGGTCAGCTATATTAATGGTCCAATGAAAGCATGAGAGAGGTAAACATACCAGATGAGTGACGGATAGGCTGTAACCAAGCCAAGTCTGCGATCTCTGGT
>APFE030429872.1:0-18121 GCA_000404065.3 Pinus taeda | reverse complement strand
ATGAAAGTTAAATTATATTATTTAAATTAATTATATTTTTTTTATACAGGCTAGGAAGAGACTAAGATGGTGTCAACTCTAAAGTTGAATGGAAGAATAATTTTCCAACTAGTGGGATTCTATTAGCAGAATTGTATGACATTGGAATCGATAGAGCTTATATGGACCTACCAACTTATGTGGAAACATTTCTTTGTTATTTAGATTCGTCTTTTAGTTTTATTATATAGTCAATTTAGTATGAGGGAAAAATCTCAATTGAATATGGTGTATGTACCATTCTACAAACTATATTTCTTAGAGTGTCATATTTCTTGTTGGACAAAATGTCAATTTTTTTTTCATTCGACATGTGAAGAATAAGTATATCTTTCATTTCTATTATATTGGTTTTATTTAACATTGTGTATATAGTATTTTACAAATTATGTTGGATAAAATTCCATTATAAATTAATATGGCACAAATGTGTTATTGTTTTTAATTGGACACATGAAGAATAATGTAGTGCTTAATTTTTATTATATTATTAATTTAATATGCAACAAATAGTTAATTTAATATAATTGATGTACCATTTTATAAATTATATTACCCGTATAGAGGATATTTTTACATTCGACAAATGTTCTTAGAACATTATAATTTCATAATTCTGGTTATATATATATATAATATATATATATATATATATGGTAGATGAGTGTTTACATGAAATTGTTTATGATACTTATATGCTTTCATTGTGTATGTTGAAAGATTACAAACACATTGTATCAAGTGCTTAATAGTAAGTGTAGTGAGTAATGTTTTGCTCTTAAAGTGGCGTATACCAATTCAATTGGAACGCCATGTAGTGCTAGGGATGAGGATTAAAATAAGGCATTGATTGGTAAGATTTCTCTTCAAGTGTAAAGATACTAAAGGTGTGGGGTCACCACCTATTTTTCTTGAAGGAAGCTTTGGTCAATTTATTCATGAAAAGGTTTGATTGAATTAGTATTTTTTATAGAATAATGTAGTGAATGATTCATTTTAATTTGTTGGAAATTCAATATTCAAAGGTAAGTCATTACCATGTGAAACAAATATTTAGAGACAATGTCTATTTAGTAGTGGCCATATAAATAATAATACCAATAATCTAATTTGGAGGTCATGGTCAATACTAGACACCAAATTGATGTATGATATCACCTCGTTTCTGTGACAAAGGACCTACCTTTGCATCACAATTTGATTCCTAAAATATCTGAAGGTCTACAAACTCCCCCTCTAGATTTAAACATGTGGTCTCATATGAGGAAGCACATGTTCTTAACAATTAAACCCATTCAATCTATAAACCTCCCATTTTGATAAAAATCTTACAACAACTACAAGGTTTCAAGTCAAATATGTAACTCTCCTAAGATGGTTTTAGAATTACCCAAAGGGCCAAAAATTATTTTTTTGCATGAGAATGGGAAAAATAATCTTTTGGAAGTGTCATCTTGTATGCCATTTTCATTTGAGATCATTGTCATTTTCATGTTAAGGGTAATTTGAATGTGTTATCACCATGCATATATGTATTTTGGATATTGTTGTTCAAAATGCAAAATATTTCATAAATGCTACTTTATGTTGCATAATTATTGGCAGAAACTTAGAAAAGCCTATATGAATGTTAAATTATATTATTTAAATAAATTATATTTTTCTTTATGAGCTAAGCAGAGCCTAAGATGGAGTCAACTCTAAACTTGAATGGAAGAACAATTTTCCCACTAATGGGATTCTATTAGTAGAATTCTATGACACTCCAAACATTGCTTTGTTATTTTAATTTGTCTTTCATTTTTATTATATAGTAAATTTAATAAGAGGGAAAAACTCGATTGAATATGGTTTATGTACCATTCTAAAAATTATATTTCTTAGAGTGTGATATTTCATGTTGGACAAAAAGTCTGATTTTTTGTTTTTTGTCTTTTTTTTCATTAGACATTTGAAGAATATATATGTCTTCCATTTTTATTTATTTCCTTTATTGAACATTGTGTATGTACTACTTTACAAATTAGGTTGGATCAAATGCAATTATACACTAAAATGACATAGTTTTGTTATTTTGTTTTATTGGACATATGAAGAATAATTAGGTCTTTGGTTTTTATTATATTATTAATTTAATAGGAAACAAATAACTAATTTAATGTAGTGGATTTACATTTTATAAATCATATTATTTATAAAGGATATGTTTTACATTGGACAAAATGTTCTTATACATTAAAATTTCATCATTCTTTTTATATATATGTATATATATTTTATTAGATATGAAGAATAATTACTAATAGTGTATACATTAAATTGATTGTGATAATTGCATGTTTGAATTGTGTATGCTGAAACACTGTAAACACATTGTATCAAGTGATTAATAGTAAATGTAGTGAATAATGTTTTTTTCTTAAAATTACTTATACCAATTCAACTGGAAGACCATATAGTGCTAGGGATGAGGACTAAAATGAGGCATTGATTGGTAACATTTCTCTTCAAGTGTAAAGCTACTAGCACTCGTGGGATCACCACCTTTTTTCCTTAAAATAAGATTTCATCAATTTATTCATGAAAAGGTTTTATTTAATTAATATTTTCTTAATGTAGTGAATGATTCATTTTCATTTGTTTGAAACTTTATATTTTATAATGGCTAAGATCTATAATATTTAAAAAATTGTTTTGATAATAATTAAAAGAGCTCCTCTTTGCTTTGTGATTATAATCTCTACTAATAGGGTCAACCACACGAAGATGGAAGCTTATATGCCCAGGAAAACATTACATTGTTTATATGCCGTTTTTAATATATCAACATGTGGAGATGATTTAATTCTATTAATTTAATATGTTAAATAATTATTGTTGTAGAACTAATATTTATTAAAAATAATTTCTACTTATGATTTGTTGTAAATGTTCCAATTAAATTTTTAATGCTTCAATGGAAAATGAAAAAAAAATGTTGAAATTATGCAAAAAATAAAAAAGTTTACCAAATAAATTATAAAAAAAGCAGAAAAATACAAATCTTGAATTATAAGTAAAATTCATATAATAAATAAACATTAAAATAGAATACAATTAAAACTATGAGACTTTAATCTATCATTTATTGAAAACACATTGCATTTATTGACAAGATTAGTTAGTAAGAACCTACTTGAGAAATTTCAATGCAAGTGGGAATATAAAATTAAACACCGTACATTTAACCAAATACATTTGACAAAACATTTCCTCACTTTTATACGCCAATTTCAAATGCAATGGAATATAAATGTAAAGCACATACATTGACAAAACATTCTCATTTTTATATTGCAATTTCAATTCAAAACAACACACAAAATTTAAATTTAGATGAAGATATATACAATTTTAAATTTTTAAATATTAAACACAAAATACAAATTCAAATAAATAAGAAAAAACACATATTTTACAATTCCAGATAAGGAAACACACATCATACAATGTCAAGTCAATACAAAAACAAACACTCAAATATTAAATAAAAAAACACACAATATACAAAGTAAAACATACATTTTATATACAAACTCAAGTTTAGGTTGAGAAATTAATTACAATCATAGTTCAATACAACAAACCCACAATTGCAATTTCAAAACACATACAATACACATTTTCGTAAATTAACATCCACACACACATGTATATTTATTATATATATATATATATATATATATATAGTATATATATATCTGTGTGTGTGTGTGGTGTGTGTATGTGTATGTGTATGTGGTATGTGTTATGTGCTATGTGAGTGTATATGTTATATATTATATATAATATATATATGTATATATATATATATATATACATATATATATGTATGTATGTATGTATGTATATATTTGTGTGTGTGTGTGTGTTCAATTTCAAATAAAGAAACACAAAGAGTACAAGTTCAAACAAACAAACACACAATATATAAATAAAAATATACATTATGAGGACAAATTCAAATTCATATTTAAGACAACAAAAACATGATTACAATTTCAAACAATGCACAAAATTCAAATTTAAATGAGGAAATATATAATTTTGAATTTTAAAATATTAGACACAAAATACAAATTCAAATAGGAAAACACATATTTTACAATTCCAAATAAAGAAACACACATCAGACAATTTCAAGTCAATACAAAAACTAACACTCAAATATTAAATAAACAAACACACACTATACAAAATAAAACATACATTTTATATACAAAGTCAAATTTAGGCTATGAAATTATTACAATCACAATTCAATACAACAAACAGATGATTGCAATTTCAAGGCACATATAATAAAAATATTCATAAATAAATATGCACACATATATATTCAACTTCAAATAAAAAGAGATACAGAGTACAATTTAAAATAAATAAAAACTCAATATACAAATTCAGCTTAACACACAACATACAATTTCAAATAACTAATTGTGCATCACACAATTTCAAGTCAATAAAAGAAAACACTGAGACATGCTTACGCAACTTTAAGAAAAAATGAAAACACAATATACAAATTAAAATCTGCATTATGCATACACATTAAAATTCATAATTCAATACAACAAAAACACATGATTATAACATCGAACAACACACAAAATTCAAATTTAAATAAGGAAATAAACATTTTTTTTGAATTTTTAAATATTAGACACAAAAGGAAACACAAATAGACAATTTTGAGACAATACAAAAATAAACACTGAAATATTAAATAAGCAAACGCACAATATACAAAGTACATGTTCAAATAAACAAACACACAATACACAAATTCAACTAAACACACAACATACACTTTAAAATAACTAATTAAGTATCATACAATTTCAAGTCAATAAAAGAAAACACTCAAATATGCTTATGCAACTTTAAGAAAAAATAAACTCACAATATCCAAATTAAAATCTGCACTACGCATACACATTGAAATTCATAATTCAATACAACAAAAACACATGTTTACTATTTCAAGCAACACACAAAATTTAAATTTAAATAAGGAAATATACAATTTTAAATTTTTAAATATCAGACACAAAATACAAATTCAAATAGAAGAAAACATATTTTATAATTCCAAATAAAAGACACACAATATACAAAGTAAAACATACATTTTATATACAAATTCAAATTTATGTTTTGAAATTAATTACAATCACAATTCAGTCAACAAACACACAATTGCAATTTCAACCTACATGCAATACAAATATTCATAAATAAACATTCACACATATATATGTAATTTGAAATAAAGAAACATATAAAGTACAAATTCAAATAAACAATCACACAATATACAAATTAATCTCTACATTATGCATATACATTCAAATTCGTAATTCATGAATGCAATTTCAAATTACATACACATATTCATAAATAAACATTCACACAACCATTCACATACATATATAATTTGAATTAAATAAAAATACAAAAAATACAACTCCAAATAAGCAAACACACAATACACAATTTTGTGTTGAAATACAAAAGGAAATAATCATTCTCAAAGCCGCTCACATATATATTCGATTTCAAATAGGCAAACACACAATTGCGCTGACCCATACACACACACAATGAAAATGAACAAAGAAATATGGTACAATTTCAATTCAAATATCAACATAAATACATAAAACATTTTCAAAATCACAAACATATATATACCAAACAAAAAGCAAACAAAAAAGCACCAATATGAAAGGTTTGTTAATTAGAGAGATATTTAGTGTTGTCCAGTACATTGTGGAAGGTTGCCTAATTTGTATTTGGGTAAAATATTTTAAATTTTTTTAATTAAAGTGTGTTTTTGGTTAAATGCAATTGTAATAAGTGTTATAATATAAATAGATGATCAGGAAAGTGAAAGATGACCTTCTTCAAATATAAATGGTGTAAAGTAGATACATCTTAAAAAAATGTGTTGTGACGCATATGAGTTTAAAGAAAAGTAATCAACATAATAAAAAATAACTACACTACTCAAAGAAAAATGGACCCCATCCTCCTTGATAAGTTGTAAGGAGTTTAGTCCCTTCCATAAAAAATAACTTCTGTTACAATATTTCAGAAAAGAAAAATATATATATAACAACATCAATATTTATTTTGGGCGAAACTCTTTTTGCGTGTATTACCATACAAGTATTAGAGAAAAATTGTATATTTTTAATAAGATATAACAAAAATTATCAATTTCCTTTTTATATAAAAAGAATGATCCTTTCTATCACAATTTAAATAATGAAAAGAAATATGAATTTACTTTCCTTCACACTTTTTCTAAAATTTATAAGTCATTTCTAAAAATAACTCCGCAATATACCAAAAAAATGCCCATAGAAAGATATTATTAATGAAATATAAGATGAGAGTTTTACTTTAATTTTTCCAAATTCCAAAGACTAATAAACATAATTTAAATAAAAATATATATTATGAATCAGGATTATATATGTAATTAATGGTATAATTAAATTTGATTTTTAAAACGAAGGATAAATTATTCGAGTGACGAAAAATAAAAAGTAAAAACCAATTCATTTCATCTTATCTCAATTTAACTATCTCTAGGAAAAACTATTACAAATGGTAAGAGGGACATAATTGAGGTGCATAATTGACTCTCCAAAGAAAGCTGTAACTGATACATTATTATTATTTTTTTAAAAGTTGAATAAACCAATGATAAAAAAGAGAGTTGTATTAATATTTTGAAAATGTATGCATTATTAATTTGAAAAATTAATAAACCTGAAAATATAGTGAAAGAAGCCACACGTTAAGCTAAATCTAGAGATATGCGTGGATTGAAGCCATGAATGAAAAAATTAATGTAATAGAAATGGTAGGGTGAGTAAAACCATTGAGTGGGAAACAGAGCCCATCAAGGGTAAAATTCCTGGAGAGAAAACAGAGCCTTAAATCCAGCTCATGCACACGGCACAAGGGTATAACAAATTATTGAGGAAACCGAGCCTTAAATTTATTGCTGGTGCACACGGCGCAATACACAACGCGTTAAATCCAAAAACATGAGGTTAAACCAATACACAACACAATATACCATATGAGTTATACCCGAAAGCGAAAAAAATGCACGGGTTAAACGAACAAATAACACAATACACAGAAACCAAGTTATGTCCAAAAGAAAGCATGGGTTAAACTAATAAAGATGAGGTTATATAGGAGAACCAATACACAGAAACCAAGTTATGTCCAAAAGAAAGCATGGTTAAACTAATAAATAAGAGGTTATACCGGAACCACAAGCTAAATTAAACTAGAATGGGTTAAACTAATAAAGAAGAAGCTATACCGGAGAACAACAAACTAAACCAAACTAATACGCAGCACATTAAACCCAAATACAGAGCTATGGGAAATGATTCAAAAATGCAGTGATGCTTGAATTCGCACGGGATGGGATAAATTCGTGAAGCTACAGCCATATACCGATTGAAGTTAAACTAAACTAATACACAGCAGATTAAACCCAAACACAGAGCTATGGGAAGTGATTCAAAAAGCCAGTGATGCTTGAATTCGTAAGCGATGGGGTAAATTTGTGAAGCTAGAGCCATATATCGATTAAAGCGATGAATGAAAAATAAAATGTAATAGAAATTATTGAGGAGGCCGATTGAAGAAAAAATTAAATCTATTAGAAATTTTTGAGGTGGAAGGACTGCCTTAACTTAATTCAAAGGAGACATACACATACAGTGCCATCTCTACATACCTCGAATTGGGATTCGATTTGATCTCTTTAGCCAGATAATTGGGATCTACGTGGTAGGTTTTGAACAGTAGCAACGTCAACCACCTATTTCATCATTTTCATTCATTTTCTTGAACAAACGAAAATACAAGGTTATGAAATGGAATTAGTTGTCACAGCTGAGCGCACAGATGAACAAAATCACTGAACTGAAATTAAATAGAATGTGATCCATACCATTCTTATGAACCCAAAAAAAATTGTTAAGAAATTCAACTTCCCTGCCGTGCCGAGATAATTGCTCTCTATGAACCCAAAAAACTGTTAAGCAGCTCACCTGCCTTGCGCTACACTGCCCTTCTTTTGCCGGCCTCAGCCTCCTCCTCTATCCTACACAACCATGACTGACTCAAACATGAACTCGACCTACAACTAGACACAGACAAACCCAATCTCAAACCACACAGACAGCTACAAGACTTAATATATGTATAGGTAGGGATTCCTTAGCACCGTTCAACGGCTACAAGAGTTTTACCGCCCATACTTCCTCTTCAATTTTAGAGTTCGTTTTTTTTTCAACTGAATCAGCGCCTTTTTTAAAATAGGTTGTTGAGTGGATGCTTTTTTCGTGCAGGCTGTTTTTGTTTTTTTTGGTTTTTATTTTCATTAATGCTTGCTTTTGTTTTCATACCATTCCAAACGCACGTCTTACAAATAGGGCTTCAATTCATGGTTTTACCATTTTTTATTTATTCACATAATTACGTATTGTGGATTCAATTCCGATTTTGATGTTTTATTTATTTTGGAGGAGGTTGGAAACACTATGTTGAAAGGCTTGATGATTGGAGCATTTGCTGGACATACCATATTATGTTATTTATTTTTAATTTTATCTATTAGTTATATGAAATTGATTGGATATTAATATTATTTTTTTTTTCTTTTCTTTTTTAAATTGCAAAGCATCTTGACAAATTTGTAAAACTGGGTTTCAAAAGTTTTAAAAACAACAAATATTCACAGTTAAGAGAAATTAGTGTAGCCATATAAACGATAAAAATACAAATGAAAATGTGTATGCCCACGTATTAGCAAATCCTTACAATGAAGGGTGAGGTCTTCCATCTTGATAGGAGTTACACTTTTGAAAGCGACAACCAATCTTTACAATGAAGGGCAAGGTCTTCTAGCTTGTTAGGAATTATGCTTTAAGAAAAGGAAATGAATCTTTACAATGAAGGGCAAGGTCTTCGATCTCGATAGGAATTAGTGTAACCATATAAACGATAAAAGTGCAAGTGAAAATGTGTGTGCCCACACATTAACAAATCTTTACAATGGAGGGCAAGGTATTCGATCTTGATAGGAATTAGTGTAGCCATATAAACAAAATGGCTAGTAAACAAAACACTTACGTCATGATATATTTCACATTACCAAAACTTAAAAAAATCATGAAGATCTCAAAACCCATAATTAAATCTAATCAGTTCTGTAGAACGTACCCATTTTCTTTTCCTTCATCTCCCAAGTAATATGTAGGTCTTTATGAAGATGTTGATGAGCTCTAATATGAATGCTAAAATTCAACATAAGGAAGCAATTCCTCTTGATTAGCAAAGGTTGACATTTGTTGCGATAAGAAACCTTTGAGATACACTTTTACAGGTTTATCCTAAAGGAATTGACTCTCCCATGAGATATTTTTTTATGTGCTGGTATGCAAATTTTTCTCAAACACTTCAACCTGAGAGTTAGAAATAATTGACAATGTTAAGGAACACATTTAAGATAAGGATGAAATTTCTTCATAGCCATAGAGGTTGATCTCTCTTGATAAGCAAGGGCAACTCCTATAACTGAGGGAATATTATTGGCCTTAACAATGGTGTAAAAACTACATTTAATGAGGTTGGCACCATTGCCACAAATAGTGGAAGAAAAGATGTTCCAGAGAAGTATAATCATTGGTTGAGCTTTCTTGACAAGTATGGGCAACTCCTATAAGTAAGGGAAAGATTATTAGCCTTTAAAATGGTGTAACAGGTACATTTAATGAGGTTGGAACCATTGTCACAAATACTAGAAGCAAAGATCTTCTAGAGAATGATACTCATATTATTATTTCATGTGATATAGAAGTTGGTTCATATTCTTTCCATTTTTGTTTTATACTTATTTTAAACAGTTGATAAGGTATAACTACCAAAATTTTCTCACGTGAATGGGTTATTGTGCTTTGATTTTATCTCCACCTATATACTCATCATATGAAGTTATCTAGTTGTTGTAATTTTTTGGAGGCTTTTTGCCCCTTTGTGTCTTCCATAGACATTTTCTATCTATTATTGAAATAACATTGTTGTCAATTTTACTTATCTAGGAAAGAAACTTCCTAAGTTATTTTATAAATGTAATTGAATATTTTTTATGAACCCTAATGTAGATTTACTGTAATAGGAGGCACTAGGATGGTTGGAAAATATTTTAATCAATTTCTGTCAACTACAAGTCTATATATTTTCTATCAATTACTATTTAGTATTCACAGTTCTCAACTATAATTAATCTTCCATTTTTTTATTTAACCCAATGAGAAACACTTTCTTTTGCTTTATTTCCTAACAATATTTGCACACTAAAGAAGACTTGAACACATTTTTAATATCTAAGATTTCAATTCTTTCCCTCTTTTGCATGGCTACTGTTCTCAATGTCCCAATTTGATATGGCTTCTTGAAATTTGTGATTTCTTTCCCTACAAACATTTTGATTTGATCTCAGGTGTGTGCTTAATAGTTTTCTAAAAGTACGTATTTCATGGTCAACATTATAAGTCCTTAAGTTAAAATCCCATTGATTTAGCTTGATTGCATTTATCTATTTAACATTCATGAAAACTACTATGATAAGGCTCTAGGAGTTGATGTTAAGGAAACAAGTGGGTTGGTTATAGGAAGATTGTTTGTTTCGGTGTATATGGTGGACAAGATATGATTTTGGTAATGGCAAGTCCTATGTATGCATGAACATGCTAGATTGTGGTGAAAATGTCTTGTTTGTTAGTGTTTTCCCCATTTTTAGGGGATTCATTTATTCAAAGTTCTAGTTGGTTTTTGCAATTTTGAATGTAAACAAACAAAAATTTACATTATTAGCGCAAGGAAACATCTTTCAGTAATTAATGATTTCACTTATAGAAAATCATCGTAACATGCATGCAATGCTATTAGGTTGATACTGTACAAGACTTACTCATGATAAATAACAAATAATTTCAAACCTTTTACTATGTAGATAGAGTATAATGTCCAATAATTTCACACAAGTTCCTAGATATTTTTATAAGCTAGTTCAACTTTTATCTTTGATGGTTGATTGCTTGTAGCAAAAATTTATATTCCATGAATACATATTTCCCTTCCATGGCAACTTGGAATCATTCTTGTGGAATTGTATTATGTTGTCATGTTCAATAGTTAATGTGTTGCATTGAAGCATAATGATAAAATGTTATGTCATTATGTGAAAAAAAGACTATCATAATTGGTATATCCTTTGCATTTTTTCTTCAATCATTTCACCATCCAATTTGGCAGCGAGTTGAAGAGAATCTATTTGAATTTGTCACAACTACTTTTAATTACAAGGTATTTGTGTTGTCTTAACAATTAGTTCTTAGAATTCATCTTAGGTGCATCATTTGTTTTCTTCTCTTAGGTTTTTTTTAATTTTTGAGTTGTTTTCCTTACAAGTCTATGCCCTTTATTCAAAACACGAACAAAATATTTTTTTTTTGAAAATAAAATAAATTATTACATCTTTAACCCTTCAGTTATGCTTAATGGTAAATTCAAAACAAGAAACAAGGAATAAAAAAATCCACATTAGTATGTATTATCCTATGGTACTTTTTTTCATTTTTAGTTGTTTGAAATAGTTCGAAGAGTTGATTTTTTGGTAAAATATTTCGAAATTAGTTTTCACAAAAATTTTGTGATACATGAAATGGTCCCACTTTGGCTATGCATGATGGAAAAGTCAAACCTACTAAAAACGGATTTCTTAGTATGCATTAATCCATGGTACCAATTTTAATTTTCATTGTGTTTGAAATAGCCTTGAGGAGAAGGATTTTTTAGTAAAATATATGTGAATTAGTTTCCACGAACTTCATATCTTTTGGAATTTTGTAGATTGTCAAGCATTTTTTTTTTAATTTACCTTCAAACATGGTATTGGAACCAAAGTTTATTTGTGGTTATAGGGATAGAGAAGGAAAATTTATCTCTTAGTTGCCTGGATTTCTCTATTGAAAATATTGTTTGACTTTCATATACCATTTTATTTTTGTTTAGCATGACTAAGTAGAGTGAAAAATGAGATAATATTCACGGATAGTGTATGAGCTCTTGGTAGAATAAACAATTTTCCAATGTGAATAAGCCCGATAATTTTCCACGTATTAGATAAATTTTTTGGGGGTAATATTTAGAGTGGGTTAATATTCAATGGTTTTTCAAAATAAAAAATAAAAATAGTTGTCAATTCCAATATTTTTTTTAAATTTATTTTCTCAATTTTTATACTTCAAAATTATTTTAACTTAAAAATAATTAGAACTCTCAATATTTTTACGAAAATATCATTAAACATTTTACATTATCCATATTAGGGAGTACTAATGTTAGACAAGGTTTACAACCTTTAAAACAAGTTTTCATCCTTTAAATTTTTGCTACTAGATAGAACCCTTCTAGAAGAAAGAAAAAACGGGTGCAGTTGTGGAAAATATATAAAAGAATTAAGTGAATAAAAGAAAAGAATAACATGAGACATTGTTGAATAATAAAGACATATGAGTAGTAACTAACAAGGAATAAATTTGTGGGTCATTTAATGTTTTCATGTTGTGAGCCTTTGTGACATAGTACTCATGAAATCCTCAATGTGAAGGGTGCATACATTTCATGATATTTTTTCTATGAAATGATGAAAGACAATTTAGGATGCATAAATGTAATTATATTACAATTTAGTGAAAGAAACAATATATTCTTATTTTATTTCATTAAAGTTTTTTATGCATGTCCAAGTTTATTTCACCTTCATCGCTTCTTTTGATCACAAGGAGAACTAAGGAATTAGTCATTGTACATATATAATAAAAATATGAATATATAATTTATTCGTTTTACTATACCCATTGTGAATATATAATTAAATGGATTGAAAATTTCTATAGCCATGAATGTATGATAAGAATCAAAACCCTAACCCCATTATATATATTTCATTAACCAAATTAAAAAATTCATAAAAGTTAACTAAAGCATATCTTTTATTATTATAATTATTATTGGAGTTATATAGTATATAAAAGTATGTTTATCCATGTATATTCACCCTACTATTATTATGGAAATCCTTTAACTCGAAACATTTCTTCTTACATTACCATGGCTTAGAAATACCACATTCCCAATATGATGTGTGGATATGCCATTTTCTTAAATTAATTAATTTGATATAATTTAATTAGTAGAGTATACCTAAATTGGAAACAAATATTATCATTGACATGTCAATATTAGGATGAATATTCCAACATATTCGATGGAGTTTAAATACCTACGATAAACCTAATAATTAAATTATAACTATGGAAGATATATTCTTACTATCAATCAATGATAACCATCAAAATGGGTAACCCATTATTCCTATCACATTTAGTGGATTAAAAAAATAGTATAAATTAACTAAATTATAACTTTATTACAAATTATATTTTGGTTATCTATAAATTAAAAGAAATTGAATGCATATTTCGAACACAACAAAAAAATGTTAGTTAGTTATGAAATATGTAAATATTACTAGAATGTTCCAACATATTCCATGGTGTTGAGATATCTTCCATCAACCTAATAATTGATTTATAACTATGGTGATTAGCATAATTATAGGCATATATAATTTTTGGTCGACCGACTTATGTAATAATCATTGGAGTGCAAAAGTTGGATCATTAATCCTTATTGGAATGTTTATACTATGTTGTTCTATTTCCTAGTTATAGCATTCCAACCAAATATCCATTTTGTGTTGTTCTCTTTATAGCATAATATTGTTACTGTCCAACTTAATATGTAATCAAACCTGGAATGCTTAGATGAAGCTTCGTTAGTATCAGACTGCTTAGATCGGGTTTTATCTTGACCATCATTTTCTTCTATAATTGTTATTGTAGTAACATGGGGTGAATCACAAGTCAAGTAGATATTCAATTTTCTTTTCCTTTTGGGTTCAGTCGACTATCCTTGTTCCTGTGCCAAGGATGAGCTTCTTTCTATGTTGAGTTTGTCTAGAGTCGATTGTTTATTTTTCAATGAATACATTTTTCCATGTTCAAGAAACAACAAGACGTCATGCCCAATAGATTATTCTAGAAATTGTTCTAATTTTCTAGGCCTCCTTTTTTTCTACCCTTTATAGGGTATCCTCAAAAAAATATCATGTAATCGAGTGTCGATTCTATTTTTGTTGTGGGTGTTCTAATTGAATACCTAGAAAGGTTTGGTTCACATTTATTGCATATCTTTATCTCCCTATTCTTTTCCAACTCCTGTGAGCCTTTTCTTGCAATATTGTTATGAGATTATGTCACAGGTACTAAGAGGTCAAATTTAAATAGTTGTGTATAATTATCCTTCCCTTTCTTCTTCTTGTTCAACATCCAGAAGGAGTAATCGTATATCCCCTTGTTCTTCTAGAGCTTGTGGTGGAATTTGGAATATTATGTTAGATTATTAACTCATCATATACACATATATTTGGTCAATTGTAGGCTGATCAAAATATCTTGTTTGTGTACATCTAAAGAGTCAACATACCAAACTTCAATTATTTGTAGGGAGAATTGAATGTACAATGAGGGAGGAAACGATTTTTGTATGTATTGATGTAGGAAACATTTTTAAAGATTTCTGGATGACTAACTAGTGAAGTTTGTTTCATGTCTAGCCAAATTAGTAAAGAGGGGAACAAAATGAACTTATTAAGATTTTCACATTTATACTGGTTCATATTCAGCATGTCACCAATGTATTTTTCCTAGTTGTATATTTTTCCTGTCATGATCATTTAACCAATTTATTGTAAAATATTGAGTTTAATGTTAAGAGACTCTCCCTATTCATGCGAAATGACTCGCTCTCGTTAGGAAAAAATTAGAAATAAGAAAGACAAATTGAGATATCAAAAGCTTAATTTAACAACACATATATTTAACAGAATAATATAAACATGAATAAATAGGAACTGAATAAAGAATATTTATTATTCATATTGCATTGAATAGTGCAAATAGGAAAAAACCATATATAAATACACAATTTAGAAATTTAGAAATTTTATAATTTTGAACTACATATAACTAAATATAGAAAAAAACATATCGATACTTGGTTAATATTAATTGAGGGAAGGAACAATATTTTAAATGAACTTTAGACACCAACATTAAGACCTAAACAGATCTACAAAATATAAAAAATCATTGTAGAATCTCCTCAAGACCATTACCATATGTTGACTCACAAAAAGTGCGTTTTGGGTCAATATCAATAATCAAAGCCATTACTATATGTTGGCTCATGAAATGTGATTTTATGGTCAATATCGACAACTAAAATATAATCTCCAAAATACACAATACTTTTTATATTCCTTTTTTATGGGATCGAATTTGGAGTTACACTTCATTCAACTTTATCACTATGTTATACCACTTTAAGTACATAAAATCTATAGTTTTAATTTTATACTTAATGTGTTCGATATTAAATTGGTGTGTGTTGAAAAATTTCAAGAATTATAATGTCATGATGGTCATGTGTACTAGGGATCATAGTTTCTAGAATTCATTGTGTTTTAAAGATCACAATGCACTATGTTTTATTTAATTTTAGAGTTAGTCCCTTAAGAAATATCAAATGTCA
Source organism: Pinus taeda (assembly GCA_000404065.3). NCBI lineage: Eukaryota > Viridiplantae > Streptophyta > Pinopsida > Pinales > Pinaceae > Pinus > Pinus taeda. The sequence goes on along the minus strand of APFE030429872.1, from coordinate 2,281 downwards.
TTTTTTTTTAACAATAATAATGTTTAGAGGTTGCATTATGGAAGAGTTTGTAATTATTTAAGAGTATGAGTGATAACAGTAAACTAGCCGTTATGGGTAATATTAGTGTTTTGACATTCATAATGGTTTTTCTTAAGGGGCACATATTGTATCAAATATTATAGTGGTTAGAGTGATTAAATGTTATATTCAATAGGGAGAACAATTTTGTAGGTGAATATATATTGCAATATATATAAATATCTAATAATAAATTCATTATAATTAGTGAATTTACTGACACATATATTAATATATATATTTTCATAGATCAAAATATTATTGGTAAACTGCAATGTGTGTTTCCTTATGATTTCCTTCGTTGTTTTTTTCCAATAACTAATTGGTTGTAATAAAAAAAAAAACTTAGTGATTTAGTAGTTAGGTCTTTGATACTCCTACAGATTTGCAAGACTCTTCGAAATATTGAAAAAAATAAGTCATCTCAAAATTTGAAATAAATATTTTATTTATATATTTATGATTCAAATTTTCCAACGTAAAAGTATTTAAAAAATGTAAATTAATTATTTTTTAATAATAATGAAGAGGATTATTAATCCATATAACTTTACTTAAGATTATTATCAATCTATATGATTTTATTTATTAGTTAAAAATTTATTTGTGAAAAATGTTATTAAGGCATATGAATTTTAATAAAAAAAAATATGTATAATTACTTTCAATGCTTTTTAGTAATTGTGTGAATTTAAACTAGCTCAGATAATGTGAGTCACTCAGATAAAGATTGACATTTTGTTAATTTTGTGCATATTGTGTGCACTTTGAAGAAACCAATTTACACTTTAAGTTTTTAAATTTTACCATTACATTTCTAACTTTGAAATTTTCTTTTTTTACTACAAAAGAAATTAAATAGTAAGTCTTTTAAAGTGCCTATTTTAATATTTAACTTTGCCATCAACATTTTGGTCCTTCTAACTCTGAAAATTCCAATCTTTTACGTTAGAAGTCTTCTAAATTTAACTTTTAAATCTTTTATTTTGCCTAATTATTTTGGTTTGTATTTTTTTAATTTAATGATTGGCTTTTTTGAACCCAATGTAACTAATATTCTCCTTTTTAAATTTAGATTACTTTTTGCTATATTCTGCTTTGCTTTCTAAATTTAGGTAACTTTTTGCCTTTATGGCCTGTCTTCTTGAATTAGAACAGCTAGTCTTCTTGAATTAAAACAGTTTCTTTCATAGCGGTTTTGAATTAGTGTTTTCCTTGGTAAAGCCAATATTGTTGCCTCAGTATGTTTGTTGGGAGAGCGTGAGACTGAATATATGATATGATGGTCGTGCGTTCGATCGGTATCTTTGATGGAAGAGCGTGAGACTGAATATTTTTTAAGGTCGTGTGTTCGATTTGTGCGTTCGATCTGTATCTTTGTTTGGGAGAGCCTCAGACTGAGGATATAAGATCGTTTGTTCGTCTGTATCTTTGTTGAGAGAGCGTCAGACTGAGTATATGAAGGTTGTGTTAGATTTGTATTTTTGATGGAAGAGCGTCAGACTGAGTATATGAAGGTTTTGTTCGATTTGTATTTTTGATGGATATCGTTTATGTATAATTTTGTTTGCACGAGCACTGGTTTAAAATTATTTTTTCTGCAACTATGCGAATATTTATTGATATTTTTCGTGTTCCATTGTAATTTTGTTCACACATCTAAATGTCTGAACACTTCGTCATCGAGATTCCTCCTCAATTACTATATCGGCCCCAAAATTATGATACAAAAAACGATATTACGAATTTGACTTCATAGAAATTCATGCAAACATTCACCTCTTTCCGGTTTTGCAAATGACGGAGTGGAAATGTTTCTTGGGTGGGTGAAACACTTTGATGTCTCATATTTCAACTCTATTTGAAAATAGACACATTTTTTTTTTTTAATGGGAATTGGAACTTGGCTTAGATTATATATTTTTGAAATCTTTAATATAAATATGTGAAAAATAACCAATTCTTTTTTCAAATAAAAAATGGAAATGTTGTTGTGTTAAATTATAATGCACTTCTATTATTTGATGCTCACTTTTGATTTTCACCACTCTAACAAATTTAATATTGAAAAGCATAAGTGACCACACATAATTTTTATTAGCTTTGTCTTAACTTTGTTAGTGAAATTATGAAAATAATAGTTGTCTTAAACTAAAAAACTAAATTAAATTTTATTAATTAAATCGTCGTTCTCATAATTGCTCATTTATATTGCAATTTT
>APFE030429866.1:1806-18493 GCA_000404065.3 Pinus taeda | reverse complement strand
AATCATTATAATATATAAATTAAACTCCTTCCTTATAAATACTTATTTAAACATTATGAATAACCCTGATATGATACATCCAAAGAATCCAAACTGTGTTATGAAAACCAACTTGCAATTTAAACAATCCACTTTACCCTGGTCAAAAATATCTTTTTCATAACATCTACCAACCTAAATATCTTAATATCATAAGACTAAATAGAAAATTAATAAATATTATTATATGAAACTTATAATAGAATTATTTCAAACAAATTATGCATACCAATCATTTATTGGTGGCCCCTTGCTCAAATATGCTAGCTTTCCATAATATATCCCTTTGTCTCTTGCTTTGATAACTTGATCAATAAATCGTGTTCCAACACAAACCTTTCTAGAAACATTTTATTATCAACACACATTTGACATATAGTTGATTAAACATTGTAAGGGATAAGAAAAGAATTTCAATATTAAAAATATTGAACCATTATTAAGGTGGGTTTGAGTTTGTTTTTTTTTTTAATATAAACAAAATTTCTATTGATAGTTGGTAGTGTTATATATGATGTTAGTATGGGAATTTTTTTTCAAAACTTTAGCATATCTAACCATTAAGGTTTACATTATATCTTATTATTAAAGTTTACATCACGGTGAGATTATAAAAATTAAAATCAATTATCAAAACTTATCATATTACCAATTGAATTATAAAAATCAAAATCAATTTATAAAGAGTTTTTTCAGCAGAAGTTACATTGAAGATTTGGGTCAACGCGTTTCGAACTAACAAGTGTGGTTCATCTTCAAGACACTTAAATAGTAAATTTACTTTTTTTGATTTAGAATCTGCATTACAATTCAAAGACTTGTCTTTCCTGAGTTAGAATGTGGCATTAAATAGTAAGTTCACCTTTTCTGAGTTAGAATCTACATTACAATTCAAAGACTTGCCTTTCTTGAGTTAGAATATGGCATAAATATTAAGTTTACTTTTTCTAAATTAGAATCTGCATTACATTTCAGAGACTTGCTTTTCCAATTATCAAAACTTATCATATTACCAATTAGGTTCAAGCTATAACAACATAAGAAAATCACACCATTGTATGTTTTCTAGTGTTGTGATCATTTCTTTTGTTGTTGAGGAAACCTAATTTTTCTCTTCCCATGACTTCTTGTATTTGGGACCCTCGTCATAACAATGTTAGCTACTCACATATAACCCCTAAAATAGTATCTTCCCAAACTTCATTGGTTTTTTTTTATGGGGTCATGTTAATTTTAGGTATGTTCTATGCTAGAGCAATTTATTTAAATTTTCACAGTTAGCAATCACATCAACATTAAGATAAACTGCAGATAGAACATAAATATAAACTGCAGAAGACAAGCCAAGACAAGAGGACACACGATGTGGCGCTAGCTAGGGACAAACCCCACAACGTGTGGGGAAACCCTTTATCAATTCTTCTTTTATGTTCTTCAAATTTCAGCAGAGAAAGAGAAAGATAGATATAGTACATTTACAACAGAAGTCAACACTTTGACTTCTCTAGATCTAGCATAGATCATTTCATATAACGATGAGATTAGTTGAAGACTTTCAGCTTCAACTGATTCTCCAAGGTGACGGCTTCACCTATCGTAGTGCTGCATCTCATCCATTTGCCGCACCTTACCATGTAGCACCATGCTACCCTATCACAGTGTTGGACCTAGATGGCTGAGCTGCTCTCATCTTCATGCTGCATCTTCCATGGTCTCATTCATCATCATGCTGCCCATGCTTATGGTCATGATGTTGTCCATGCTCCATGTATGCCCATGCACATTATTTCATACATCATGCTGCCCCATTACTGATCATGCTGCCCTTTACATCACCATGTAGTCTTATGTATGCGGCAATGAGTATATCAGCCTTTAGCTGCTTGCTATGGCTTGCAGCCTAGCAAAGAAACTAGGTTGTAATTCTAGATTCCTTCCAGCAGACCCATCTGAATCTATCTTTCTAATTTCATGCTGTCACCTACAACAATCCGATATTATGACAACATATTATATCAAAACATAACCATGCTATTACTTACAACTAGATCACTGTGCAAGGCTTCTTACAGGACAGCAACCAACTACTTTTCTTCAGGATACAACCTACCTCGAACAGTGCTTCTCAACTGTGGATTGAGGTCTTTAATGACTGCACCCTAATGCATATTTAAATGTTGCTATTGGAGCCACCTTGAGCTGCCTATGGTACCCTCCTTATCTGCAGCTTAGATCCCTCCATGGGCTGTGTATACATCTCTGTCTAGGGCATCAACGTGTCCCTTCTTACTGTGTATATGCCCTCAAGGATTGTGGCCTTAACCCTAAGTGTCACAGCTAGAAGACTGCGTAGATATCAGCTAGATCTTTGTGATGACTTCCTTACTGTGGCTAGGGTTTGAAAACATTAGGATCTCTTCATGGCAGCAGCATTTGGGCCTCCATGTTTGAGCATATAGATATTCTTCAAGACTCCGTGTAAGGCCTCTTGTACAACGTATAAGGGCTCTTTAGAACTGCGGATTTTGGCCTTTACATACGGCTGGTTCAGGCCTTTCCAACTGCGGCTTAGATAACCTTTATGACTGCGGCTAGATCTCGTTTAGGGTTTCTTTTAACAACATTCAAGCCTCCCCTCACTATGTTATGGAAGCCTCCTTGACTGCGTGGATTAGGGCTACTGATTGACCTGCGACTAGGGCACTTTAGCTCCAATCAGACTGCGGTTATGCCTTCTTTGACTACAACTAGGGTAAGGCTAGATCAACCTCTAGAATAACGTATACTCCTCTAGATCTCTCTATCCACAAAACCCAAACAGGTGGAGATCGATCACAAGAGATGTGTCTCCAAATGTCTTCAAGTCCTCTTCTATTTATACTAAAAATGAAGAGGTTGAATAGACATGACGTTTGGACTTCTAGAGCCTACATAAGATGTTGGTCGGCTTGATAATAAATCCATAATCAAAATAAATTCATATATCCATAAATACTTATCAGAATCGGATGATATTTGGATCAATCCTACACCTCTTGACGAGAGGGATCCAATAAAAATATCACCTGCCATAAATAAGCTAACCCACATGGAGTTTGGCCCTAGTTTCCAGTTTAACATGTCACTACTTGACTCCCATAAAATTGCTTTATGGGAAAATAGTATAGGTTTCTAATCCAATATATTAAAAAAATGAGTATATTTTCCTTTTATGTATCATATTTATTTTGGATATCTACCAGTTTTTTATATAAGCTTAAATTCGATTAAAAAGAACAACAAACTCGCTCTTCTCTTTCTCTCATCATTATAGATAGATGTATCACTCACTCTTCTCTTTCTCTCATCATTATAAATAGATTTATCACAATGAAGATAACCAAATTTGTCATAAAAAAAAAATTATATTTGTTTTTTATAAATCTACTTTAACTTATTTTAAATTAATAATGTCTTTATAGAAGAGTAAGAATGGGAAAAAATGTTGGACAAATAATATTTATTGTAAGGAAATATAATTTATGATTAATATTATTTACCAACATCGCTTCCATCTCAAAAAAAATAATTCAATACTTTAAACATTAACTTTATAATCCCATTTTCAAAATTATTTAAATAATCCTTTTCCTTCTTGTATACATGAAAGGAGAAATTTGGTGATGGACCACTACTTTTCTACATTTTTGGAGATGGGACCAGGGAAAAATGGCATTATGTGGTTTATGCAATCCAGGAGGTCTCTCTATTTTAATTGCAAAGGTCTAAGTCTACGATCGCAGACACTTGTTTTGAGGTCTTTGCAGCATGGTTTAGCTATCACTTTTCACTCTCAGGTATATCCTGTAGCGCGAAGGATATTTTGCTGGGGTTTTTAAGTTTTTACAAATATGGAAATTCAAGGCATGAACAAGCTTGTTGATTTTTCCCTAGGTTTGGAGGATCTTGTCTCCCTGGATGTCGACATGCGAACTCACTCATCTTATCCTACAGGAAATTGGATGGCCAGATTAGTAGATTTAGATGGTAGTTTACCCCGAAAAGTTTTTCTGAAATCTTGAATGTGGTTTCCAAGGCACCTCAACTCTCCTCACTGGCTGCCATTGGGGTTTTTTCTCCATTGTTGGTAAAGCAGGTCCTACCGGAATACGTTACTCACAGAAAAACCCTTTCTCATCAAAAGTCAGCTCTCACGAGATGACCCCTCTCGGGTTATTTTCAATGAAGGTTCTCCAAGGTATAAGCCTCCCCTGATGCATTATTTGGCAAGGTCAATTTCTCGCAAGTAGAGGAGTTTTCGTGTCGGCGAGATTGACAAGTTTAAACTAGTCAGAAGTTTCCTGCGGCCTTGAAGTGTACAAGCCCAAATAAACTCCACAATGAAAGAACATCATATTAATGATAAAATTACTTATTTATACATGTGCAATCTAGGTATGAGACAGTTGTGTCTAGATAACGTATTAACCGTAAAAATGGAATGTAAAACTAACTACATATTATACAATAACAATCCTGAAGGATTAGTTAACATTTCCCCCTTAATCCGAATGTGACATCTTACATGCCAAGTAACATTATGAACTTTTCAAACTTTTCACGTCCCAGTGGCTTTGCAAATATGTTTGTGATCTGCTCTAAAGTAGGACAATGTGTCAGATGAATAACTTTGGCATCTACATAATGTCGAATCAAGTGATATTTGTTGTTAATATGCTTGCTTCGATCATGAAACTTGGGATTCTTGGCCAATTGAATTGCAGAAGAGTTGTTGATGAGTTCTAGATTTAAAGCCTTTTGTTTCTCCTGCAAGTCTTCAAGTATGTTGTCAAGCCAAATATTTCTTTTATAGCTTGAGTTGTTGCAACATATTCGACTTTGGTGGTAGAATCAACAAGAACAGATTGCTTGTGTGCTCTCCAACTGATGGTTGTTGATGCAAGACTCATCAAATAACTAGAAGTAGAGACTCCATTCTCCTTATCTCCATCAAAATTAGAATCTAAATAGCCGGTGAGATGAAAATCTACAACTTTGGAATATTTGATGCCATATGTTCGAGTGCCTTTCAAATACTTGAGCACTTGCTTTTCTGCATTCCAATGACCTTCCCATGGCTTATGCATGAACCTGGAAAGTATCCCTACAACAAAAGCTATGCCAGGTCGGGTAGTAGTTAGAAAATTCAAACTTCCAACAAGTTGCTTGTACTATGTTGGATCTTCAAACATACTTCCTTCAGTGGAAGTAAGCTTCAAATTCTGCTCCATAGGAGTAGTGACAGATTACAATCCTGCATCCCAAATCTGTTCAATAGATGTCCAATATACTTTTTTTGAGAAATGGAAATCTATTTGGGTTTCTGATCAATTTCAATCCCTTAATAATAATGTAATAAACCCAAATCTACCATGTCAAAAATTTCAATAATTCTCTTTTAACGGACGCTATATAGTCATCATTGTTTCCTGTGATCATCAAATCATCTACATACACAACCAAATATACAATCGACTTTCCAATTTTCTGAACAAAAAACATTGCATCATCAAGATCAAATAACTTATAATTCAACTTGATAAGGTGTTCAGTTATTTTTTCATATCATGCACGAGATGCTTGTTTCAGTCCATACAAAGCCTTCACTAACTTACATACCTTTTTCTCTTTGCCTTTGACAACAAAACCTTCTGGCTGAAACATATAAACATCCTCCTTCGAATTTCCATTCAAAAAAGTTGTTTTAACATCCATATGGTGTATCTTCCAGCTATTATGAGTTGCAAGAGAAAATAAAGTTCTAATTGTGCCCCATTTTGTTGTAGGAGAAATTGTCTCTGTGCAGTCAACACCTTCCTTCTGAGCATAGCCTTTTTCTACAAGTATCTCCTTAAATTTATCAAGTGAACCATCTGATTTGTATTTGATATTATACACCCATTTGCAACCAATGGGTTTCACATCTGTAGGAGGATCCACTAACCTCCAAGTTCCATTCTTAATAAGTGCATCATATTCATTTTGCATTGCATGCTTCCATTCATCACAATTAGCAGCTTCTTTAAAATAATTAGGTTCACTATTTGTACAATGATTGAATTCACAGTCATGAGAAACATTACCTGAATCACCTTTAGAAGACATTCATGTTTCAAAATCATCATACTTGCTTGGAACTTTTCGAGCACATGTAGATATTCATAAATGTTGTTGAAGTGGTTGTGATGGTTGTTTATCTTGAAGTAAAAGTTATTATGGAACACTTTCTGACCCTGTAGAAACAACACTATCCTCCAAGTTTTCTTCAACATAAACATCCTCATGAGTAGAAGATAGAAAAACCACATATTGATCCAGAATGGGAACCCCCCCTTCAGTGTGTGGAACATCATTATTAGGTTCAAAATAGAACTTCTTAGATGAAAATTTCTCCAAATGAGCGAGTGTCCTATCAATAGTGGAATTATTCTTATCTAATTCAAGGAAAATAACATCTCTGGAAATAATGAATTTTTTATTTTCTTCATCATACAACCTATATGCTTTGGAAGTAGCAGAATATCCCAAGAAAATACATTTGCGACTCCTAGAACCCAACTTGTTGCGATGATGTTTAGGAATTAATGCATAGCATAGAGAACCAAAGACTCTAAAATGTTGAACAACAGGAAGACGATTATACAAATTTCATAAGAAGATTTATTATTGATGACAGGAGAAGGACAAAGATTGCGAATAAAAGCATTGCTTCTCCCTAAAACATCAACTTAACATTCTTAAATAGCATCATAGATCTAACCATATTAAGCAAAGTTATATTCATACATTCCACAATGCCATTCTGTTGTGGATTATAAAGCATGGTAGTTTGATGTTTGATTCCATTGTCCTCCAAATATTATTCAAAAACACGAGAAGTATACTCACCAACATTATCAGTTCTGAGAATGCCTATATTCTGTTGAGTTTCATTTTTAATCATCAAATGAAAAGTTTTAAAAACTTCAAACACTTGTGAATTATTCTTTAATAAATACACCCAACACATTCTCAAGTAATCATCAATAAATGTTAGCACGTATTTATTTCCATTGGAATTTGAAATAGGCATAGATCCACATAAATCTGAATGTATAAGACCTAATTTTCGTGAAGCTCTAAAAGAAGAACTATGAAAAGGTTGTTTATAATGTTTTCCAAAAATACAAGCATCACAAGGTGTAATCTTTCTTGGAACTTTCAGAAGACCTTTAATACCTTGTTTTTTCATGATTTTGATGCTGCCATAATTGATGTGACCAAATTGAGCATGCCACAACAAGCTGGGAGACATGCTATCACTTTGTTGCGCCAAAAAAGTAGAAATTTCTCGAGAATTAGTAGATGAAGTACCATTTAACTTTAAAAGTGTACCTTCTTCCACAACGTTCATAATAACTGCATGATCAAATGCTCTTCTTGTCTTGATGATTCCATCAAATATATGAATAGAATGCCCCTGCTGCCGAATATGGATAAGAGACATCAAATTTCACTGAAACTATGGAATATAAAGTACATCCTGTAGAACATAATATGAAATATTCGGTATCTTCAAATGAATAGACCCAATGCCATATGGTTTAATTTGAGACTTGTCAGCAAAGTAAATAACACCATCAATATCATCACTGGATGTTTCAAAAATATCTCGCCTAAATGTCATATGACAAGTGGCTTCTGAATCCAAAATCCAACTATCTTGCCATAAAGAGAATGTAGTGTTGAAAATATCATTAATATTAAAATTACAATGAGCAACAATGTAATGTGTAGACTCTAATGATTTTCCCTGATCTAGTGGTGGCTGATCTTTCTTTTCATTCAACTATTTTCTCCTTTCACTAACTTTCTCCCAAGGGATTTTACAGTTACAGTATGACCGATTTTACCACATCTAAAACAATTGATAGCTAGTCAATCATTAAAATTCCTTTGTTGTCTTTCATTTTGTTATCTGTCTCCCTGATTATTTTTGCCCCCCCTACCTCTACAATTTATCCTACCACAACCTCTACTACTTTTATCACCTTTAGAAGTTTTGGTATGAGACTTCTAATCCTTTTGTGCAAGGCGCAAAGTTTCTACATTAGAGTTTGGTGGAGCCTCTTTCTTCCCAAAGGCTTTTTCTCTCTCAACAATTTTGCTTACTAGTTTATCAAATGTAATGTCTTTTAACTTCTCACTAGCTTGGAGAGATTCCAAATAATGTGAATAGACAGGGTGAAGGAATTTTATAAAAGTTGTAAGTTGTAAATCTACTTTAATTCTAGTGGCTTCTATATCATGAAAATTGGCTTTTATTTCAGAGGCACTCTTCAAAGGATCATTATCCTTCATCTCCAAATTAAACAAATTTAACAATAACTGAATAATTTCGATTTCTGAGTGTGAGTCATACAATTATTTCAACTTCTTTAATACTTCGAATGCAGTACCACAAGAAACAATATATCGGCTTACCTCTTCTATCACTGATGCAGTTATTAATTCATATTTCTTGTTGTCTTTTGTCTCCCAAATTGTACGTTGTTTCTCATTATCTGGCGGTTTCAGTGCAATTTATTTTCCATCATTATCCTTCTTTCCGTGACAAACTTCCCACAAATCATTAAAACCAGGGAAATTTTAAGATTTCTAAACCACTCTTGATATTTTTACTTTCCATTAAGAACAACTCCAACTATGGAAATGATTGAAGTCAATATTTTTATGCAGTCAATATTCTTCAAATCCTTTCAGCTTCAAAATATATGCAATACTTTTGAAAAGATATAAATTCGTTTCTCCACTTGTTTCAAACAAAGTTGGCTTTGTGGTTTAATGGTAAGGTTGAAAAATAGCCTAGCAAAGAGCCAAGTTCAACCCTTATTAGCCTCCAAATATTTTATTTTACCAATGGCCTCTTAAGAAAATATGTATTTCAAATCACCATAAAATTGACCACTCTTCAATTAAAAATTTAATTCAAACCACCAAAAAATATATATCCTTCATTTTAAGAATCCTTCAGAAATATTTCAGTAAATGCAAATACTATCCTCAGAATTTTTACTGTGATTAAACTCTTGTTTACTACAATAAATAAAATAAAGCCTCCCAAAATTAAAATAACAAGCGGCCCTTGGATGCATGGAACTTAGACTTTTAGCAAATAATCCAACAATTATTGGTATTAGACCCAGTATTGACAATTTTTATTGAGAACAACAAGCACTTAAAACTCCAACATGTATCCTAACTTCCAAGGATATGTTAAAAAAAAACATCATGCCACTGAATTTCTCCAATCGTATTTCATTATGATGGAAAGTTATAAGACTTACAAAGAGTCAATGGTTTGGGTCTCTCACTGGGCTAACCTTTTGTTGCATTTAGCTATCCTCACGACCTTCATGCTCCACGTCTCCTTTATGCCATAGACTTCAAATACATGGAGTTTAGAAACAACTCAACCAGGGCTCTGATACCAATGTATAAGAACAAATAAACTCCACAATGAAAGAACACAATGAAAGAGCATCATAATAATGATAAAATTACTTATTTATACATATACAATATAGGTACGAGATAGTTGTGTCTCAGTAACTTATTAACCATAAAAATGGAATGTAAAACAAATTACATATTATACAATAACAATCCTGAAGGATTAGTTAACATGAACGATGATAAATTGTCCTACAAGGGTTAAACCATATCCACCAGGTTTGATTTTACTAGGTTGCTTTTCACCAATGGTCAAGAAGGTCTAGATATTTTGGGAAGGAATAATGGCGTGGAGGGGTCTCTCATCCCCCCTCTTGTTGGAGAATCTCAAGCCATGGCTAATCCTGAAGAGGAAAATAGAGAATTTGAGGGAAAATGGCTAGAACACGAAACCCTAGCCCCAAATAATGAGAAACTGGGGAATCCTGTGGTGAAAAAGAAGGGCATGAAGAGGAAGAGCATTCAATCAAATCTAGGTGAGGTAGATTTTATTTTTAGAGAGGATGTTCATATGGGGGAGGTTGTAGAGATGACAGAGAGGATCGTTGTTGGTTGAGCTCGAGGCAGGTTTTTCTCGACATATTTAATTAGGGTTAACATCAAAAAATATGGGATTTGGATATCTCTAAGGAGCCAAAGGTAAATAATCTGTTGAAAGGATAGTTTATGTTAGTTTTTCCCTCAATATAGGCAACAGACAAGGAAATCAAAAAGCCAAGGTTCATCCAATGGACACCTTTATTTGATGCGAAGAAGGAGAAAATTGGGATTTCTCCCATATGAGCCAAGCTGCCACATTTACCTCCTCATTTATGGTCTTTGGATTCTTTCAAGCACATTGGAAGCCATCTGGGAACATTTGTGGATGTTGAATTTTCATTTGAGGTCTTAGAGCGCATGGTTGTTGCTCAAATCTTGGTTAATATCAATACTTATAAAGGTATCCTTCCAAAGATGAAGCTTACTTACTGGAGGATAATGCATTCTTAGTCATTAGAATAGGAGGGAGTCCCATTTAGGTGCTGATAGCATAATGATTTGGGCCATTTTCTAGAGGATTTCCCATTTCCATTCCAGAAGTAAATATTCTCAGCTCCATTGGATGGAAGTTTGGTTTCAAAGGTGGACAGGTTAGGAGTAATTGGTAATGGAAAAGGGTCAAGCTCCTTAATAGATCTTATTCGAGGGTTTACAGTTTCTCGAGTTGAGTGGTGGATGCTTATGGAGGACGCTTTAAGGGGTGCATGATCAAATGGTCTCCTTCTAGAATCTGCTCCCGCCTCTTCTAGTGATGGACATTTGGGTACTCCTTTCCCCCTTGTGAAACTCCTAATATATATGATGTTATCATTTTACCTGTTATATCTGAAAATATCCATTAAATCTTGCCTCATTCTTCATTTTCTTTAGGTCAACATGTTAAACATATATGTTGTCCTCTCTCCTTTGTTCCCTCGTCCATACCTCCTCTTATCTTCTTTTCCTCACACATTGGGACCTCGACATACTCCACCTCACTTTCCCGGTATTTACTTCACTCTTCATCCAAGTTGTCTGGCCCACTTCCTATAGGAGAGCTTGGGCCTGTATCCCCTACAAACATATGTTGAGGAAGAGGTCGTATCTCCAATGAGTAGAAGGCTAGCCTTGATGTTTTTACTGGCTTTAAACAAACCATTGATGGGGTACTTAGAGCTTCAATGACCCTTGTTGTCCATCCAAAATGATATGTATGTCTCTAAATTGTTGGGGTGTAGTTAGTACATCTAAGAAACTAGCTAATCAGCTACTCAAAATTAGGCTCAAAAATCGAAGTGTCAGAATCTTGATAAACTTAACTCCAGATCGAAGAGCTCGTCATTCTGATTCCAATTGTGTGAATGGCACTCGAATCCGAGATGGTATGAAGAAGTTAGAGAAAGTCAAAGTTTAGGTTTGACTTGGACATATGGCAAGAAAAAATGATGTGGCAAGGCCCTTCAATGAATGGGGAGGCGCCAAGTGGCAAGCTACCATTTCCCCCTGCATATCACAAATCACATCTTGCAGGTGGATTGTGTTAAAAATTTGCCACATAACAAGCAGGATTGCAACACGAGAAATCACAATTGCACTTCACAAAAGACAGGTGGAAAGGTGTTAAAGGATCGACCCTGGAGTTGCGATGCGATGGATCATCCCAGAGTTGTGATGCGATGGATCGCAGATCACAATTTCACTTTGCAGAAAGCAGAGTTTCTCATTATATTACCTGTCGGTTCTCCACCGATTGCAAAATGCGATAGGTTCCCAGATTCAATGCGACTATAGGTTCTAATTAATTGTTTCATCGTGTCCGCCAGATTGCAATTGCACATAGCCCCGCTGTGATCACGGACTATAAAACCATTGGTTTCCTCTCCGATTGTGATTTGTGATAAGATAGTTGACTGATAGATTATGACCTGCCGCGAGGTGAAATTTTCACCCAGTTAGTGCATGTTTGGGGCTAATTTGTAGGATCATGTCGGAAATGGGGAAATTTGTGTAGTGAATATTGGGAGAACTAGGAGAAGTCATAACTTCTTTAGTTTTCCACCAAAGTGGATCCAAAAAGGGGCTAGATGACCATTTTTGAGTATTCTGGACTGATTGGAGTAGGTTGCATAAGCATTTGAGCATTGAAAACACATATTTTAACACTTTTGATCATAATAGAGAGGTCCAAGCCATTGGAAGATGCACCAAGGAGATGTAGCCTAGGAGGGGTGAACTCCTTTATCATGTGCTTGTTGTATTGTGTTTTTTTTATGATGTTCTATACATGTTTATGCTACTGTTCAGTTTCTTATTTATGTTAAATTTCTTATAAAATTAACATAAAAAAAAAGAAACTCTTCCTTTCACTTGAAAAAGTTAATGAATCCTTAAGAACAATGAAATAATTTTGTTTCTAATCTGAGGCAGATCTTAGCACAATAATCTAATATTATAAATCAGATCACTAGCCCTCAAACGGTTAGTTGGATCACTCCCCCCTTGGTGTAATGTTCCTGTAAGAAACCTTAGCTGACTATGAGACTATTGTTCGTGCACTTGAAGGCCTCCTTCCTGGATGGTGTTTTTTCCAAAGGTTTAGCCATAGGGTTAAATTCAAAATCCCTTAACCCCTATAGCTCTTGAGGTTTCAACTTAGGCCTGGGGGTCAATGTCTTTTCAACTGATCTCGGTATAAATGTTCATATCATCAACATATATGGGCCTCATTTAGACTGTGCCACCTTCTAGGACTCTCTTTTTAACAAAACTCTTATGAAAGAAGGAAATCTGGTAATAGGAGGAGATCTTAAATTCTCTTTGGGTGTCTCTAAAATCTGGGGACTGAGTGCCCACCTTGCTCCTTAGCAGAATTTTTTATCCACAAATTGGAGGAATCCCATTTCTGTGATGTCGAGTTGAGAAAATCCCTCCCAACATGGAGAAATAAAAGGACATGAGATGATCGTGCGACCAGGAGGATCAATAGATTTCTACTTCTTGAGAGATTGTTGGACCAGATTCCCTTGTTTTTTCAGTGGATTGGATTGGGGGAAAAGTTAGACCATGCCCACATTTTCCTGGAAATGAAGAGAGATATTTCTAAGCGAGGGAGCCCTTTCAAACACAATTAAAGGTGGCTCAAGGATCCTTCTTTCGGGAACCAGGTGGCTAAAATTTGGGATTCAAACCATCAAGAGGGAAAGTGAGAGGTAGTAATATTCGTAAAAATATAAAGAATGTAAAGAAGTCATGGTTGAGTGGGTCAAGTTGAAACAAAAAAATAAGAGAAGAAATTAAGGGCTATTGAGGTTGAGTTATAAGATATGGATATGATTAATTGGATTGGTTACCTAAATGATAAAGGAAAGCAAAGAATGGTCCATATCGAAAGATTAAAATGGAAGACCTTGGTTGAGATGGAAGAACAGTGGAGGTTGAAAAGTCAAGTCATCTAACTGAAAAGTGGTGATGATAACACCAGGTTCTTCCAACAGTTTTTCAAAGGTAGAAAAATTCGATACACCGTATGGTCCTTGGAATCCCTTGAGGGAGTCCAAGCCTCCTCTTTTGGGGAATTAATTGGGTTGGTTGTAAATAATTTTATAATTCTCTTCAGTTCAATCCCCCCCGCACCCCCCCACCCCCACACCCAATGTGACCATCCCTGAAATTGTAGCCCTGGCTTAGTTCCTCCCATGTTTCGTTGATCAAGAATTGAATCATGGCCTGATGGAGCTGATTTCAGAAGACAAACTTTAGAAAACCCTGGGGGGATTTTAGAAGGATAAAAGTCCTGGGTGAGATGATTGGCCAATTGAGTTCTACATGGAAATGTATGATATCATAGGATTTGACCTTCTAAAAGTGGTGGAAGAATCTAGGACCGGGGGCTATATTCATGATCCTCTAAACACCACCTTTGTTTCTCTCATCTTGAAATCTAACTCCTCTCGGTCTTTTGATGACTTTCACCCCATCACCCTCTACAATTGTATTTATAAAATCATTGCCAAAATGATTGCAAACAAGATCAAGCCTATTCTCTCGGTGCACATGCCAAAGGAGAAATTTTCTATCCTTGAAGGAATAAAAAATCATGAAGCCATACGGTTTGCACAAGAAGAGCTTCGAATCTTGGTTCTGGTTATTGGAAAAGATAGAAAAAATCCTCAAATATTGGAGCTTCAGATGGTTATCCCGAGCAGGTAGGCTGATCCTCATAAAATCAGTCCCAAAATCTATCCTGGTTTTCTGGTATTCCCTATCATGGATTCCAAAGGAAATATTATCAAAAATACACAAAATCTATTGTAGATATCTTTGGGTCATGCAGAAAGAAGGTAGATTTTGTGTTTGGGTTAAATGGGATCAGATTTCATTACCCAAGGATTATGGAGGTTGGGGATTGAAAAACATTCACTTCTTTACAAATGCAATTGCTAAAAAAGTGGGGTGGCATCTAATCTCCACTCAAATTCTATTGACAAAGGTGGTCTTGCAAAAATACATCACCCCCCCCTCCCCTTCTAGATTGGATTTGAATGCAAAATAAACATTGTTCAAATGAATCAGTCATTTGGAAAGAAATTATTCATGCTTTTGGGGTGATTAAGCTAGGATTTGTTTGGAAAGTTAGAAATGGGGAACATGTGAGAATTGGTGAGGATCCTTGGGTTGGATGTAATGAAAATTACCAACTACTTCTAGGCCTGGTGTTTTCTCTCCATGAGAGGGGTAATCATTCATTCGAAAAAATTGTTGACCATGAGCAATCCACTATTTGGTCTCAAGGTTGGAAATCTCTTCATCAACCTTAACTTCCTCGAATTTTATGGAAGAATTGGCAACAATACACATCCTCTCTTAGAAATTCCCATGTCCACATACGTGACAAAGAATATGTCTTGGAATGGGCTTAGCAGTGGATGGTTTTTATGCCCAAAAGCAGGATATATTTTCTTAAATGAACATTGAAAGTAAGTTGAAGTCTCCTAATGGTGGAAGAAGTTATGAAAGGTAGTGTGCCCAACAAAATCATGTCTTTTGTAATGGTTCATCCTAGAAAAATAAAGTACCTACTTGGAAAAATTGATGAAAAGAGGAATATTAGGCCCTAGTTGGTGTCGGCTATGCAAAAACTCAAACAAATCAGTAGGCCATTTGTTTCTATTTTGTTATTTCACAAAGGCGATATGGGCTTCAACTTGTGCAAACTTAAACATACATATAAGATGGTAGGGGGAATCATACCTAGACACTTGGAAGACATGGTGGGTCACCATCAATCCAAAATAGCTCCGCTATATTCCCCTATTCTTGTCCTAAGGTATTTGGTTAGCCCGAAATGCTGAAGTTTTCAAAGAGAAATCGGTTACTCTTGATAGAGTAATGGCTCAATCCATCACTATTCTTTCTCTGATGGATCCTATTAATACAATCCTCACCAACATTCTATTTCTAAAGAAATCATTGACTAGTCTTTCCTATAGGATTATTTTGATGGCGCAGCTTCAAAAGGAGGGGCCTGTGGACGGGTGCTATATTATTTGTATCTACTTCACATTTCTACAAATTGAAAGGCAATCTAGGATATGGCACAAATAATTTTGAAATCTGATGAGTTTATAACTTTTGTTTCTTTTTTCTATTGAATTGAATATTCAAAGATTATAGATTTTTAGTGATTCCATTATTTTCATAACGCAGTTCAACAAATCATATAGATGTCACAAACATACATTAGGCACAATTCTCAAATAAATTTTCAATATTAAACAATCTTTTGATTATGTTTCATGTTGTCACCTATACAGAGAGAGAAATTATGTCATTGACACCTTGTCTAAAGAAGGTGTTGCCTAGGATATGGGAGTCTTGAAGATTATTGAGTTTATAGAAGACTCTGAGCATGCCTTCCATCCAAAGATCCAGCATGGAGGGCGCCATTCCTGGAACATAATCCTTTTTGTTTATGTTGATTTATTACATGCATGTATTTATGTAAATTTTATTTTTCTATTGATGGAGGATTGTTTGGGAAAACCCCAACAATTACCTCTTTTGATATGTTTATATGTAATATGATATACAATGTTTTTTGGTGGATGCATATGACCTATTTTTTTTATCATATGCAGATTGTTAGGATAGTTGGACTTCACAGAGTGTAGGATATGCACATAAAGCATGTAATATTCATTTTTCTTCTCTAATGAAAGTTATAATTTTTTCTTCGGGAAAAAAAAAAAAAAAAACATGAGAAGACATCACTTCTTAAAACATTTTTATTTATTTGTCCCTACCTCGCCAGGGACTATAACACTCACATTACAGTCAAAGCGTGTTGGCTCTTAATTATTTTGTTGTGTTTTTGCAATTTTAGCAAAAGTTTCGGGAACACGCTGAATATTTCTATTTTCCCATAGATTCAAAACTATTTTTCTAATTTCTGGAAATCTTATTTCTAATTTTTAATTGGCTTAATGTTAGGTCCCTATAATACTAGTGATTCCCCCATTACTATTTTCATTGTAGCCCTTATTGTTATTATTGTGCCCCTATTGTCCCCATATTGTTATTAGTGTGCCCCATAGAAACC
>APFE030429865.1:0-17766 GCA_000404065.3 Pinus taeda | reverse complement strand
CATGCTCAAACTCCTGTCTATGAATGAATTCTGCACAGAGAGGCAATTGTGCGTAATAGAGAGAGATAACAATGAAAACTTGCAAGTGGTAACATATCAATAGGTGCGCAGTAATATATTCAGCTTTTAAAACGGGCGCGGAGACAATCCATAGAAAGATTTTAAGACATGATTCCATTAATTGGCCGTATAAAACCTGTCACCCTATAAATGTCCATTATATCGTTATTCGGGCGAGTAATCTCCTTAAGCATGCAATGGACGTATTGGCAACTGAGCGGAAATGATTAAGCCTTAAATATGAATAAATTGAGCTTTCCAATCACTTTAACGGCTTTTTATTGAAAATTGTGCCTTATCGCATCGCATCGGGGTATGACAAGCGCGCCTTAACAATGTATATTGGGTACCGCCGATCGCCGAATGCGATATCGCATCGGTGGAAAGGTTTGTGCGCATCAAGACTTTAGTAAAGGTAACCTGCCGATAGTGCATCGCATCGGGGCTAATGGTGTGGGGCGCTTTGAAATGTGCATTGGATATTTCCGATCGCCGAATGCGATATCGCATCGGCGGAAAGGTTTGTGCCACTTTATATATGTCTTATGTCATTGCGATATGCGATCTTATGATCGCTTTATCGCAATGACCAAGATTCGTGTTATTTCTTTAAAAAGGGTTTGTTCAAAAAGGGTTTTATAAACGCATTCATTTGATTATCGGACTTTTTGAACAATAGAAGTATTGATATCAATTTTATTTTAAAGGGACCCATTTCATGTGTTATTGTTTTATGAATAAAAATGATATGAAATGGGGGGGTGTTTGTAGAGCACAACAGGTCCATAGGATGGTTCATCACTTGAAAACTTTTATTGTGGAAGCCCCGACAAGCCGAGGTGTCAATATTATTGATCTTGCAAAGTTCATCAACGATGGTCAGAGGTGGTTACATTTTAAATGGAAGTCAACTGACAACTCGAAGATGTGGTTGTGAAAGAGCGGAGTTTGCGAGATTCCAAACTGGATGTGAGTGTTGATGAAGACCAGTTAGACAAATATCATATTGTTGTTGTAATATGTTTTCCATGTAAGCATTAATGGAAGGCGTTGGAAGTAATGCTTCCATGTCATGTGTAGTTTTCACTCTACAAGTTGTTGTTTTCAATGTGTGAGTTGTAATGGTAATCTAGTTGTGTCAAAGTTAGTCATTTGTGTCTTACATATTTGTACTTGTGATGACCAATAAAATTATTCAGTGAGATTGTATTGTTTGTAATCGTTGTGCTCTCTCTTCTATTTTCTCTAATATATTGTTTTAAATTAAAGGGTTTATAAGTTCATAAGCAGCGAATACTTGTTGTCTTCCTAATTTTCCTCAAGGGTTTGTTCAGTCATCCAAGAACGGTTATTATTAATAGCAGAAAGAAGTTTTTTCACATTTGACTGTTAACGCTAAATGTGTTGAGAAGTGTAGCAAGAAAGGCTCAATTTGGCTTTGCCTTGGTCAAATTGAGAAAATTTGAATTTCCACACCAACGGACAACTTGGAGGGTGTTAAATGAGATGACATGGATCTTATCACTTAGTTAGCTCAGTAAATTCAAGTTAAAGGGCTTGGAGTTCAGTTAAGCATGTGTGAATGCTAAATTTTAGTAATCTGGTTCGGTTATTTTCAATTATATTTAGTTAAACTAGTTCCAACTATTGATAGAACTAGTGGAAGGTCAGTTGTGCAGTAGAACAAAAGTCCAACTCAGTGATCATTCAGTTAATTGATCAATCAACTCAAAATAGCTAGGGCATGCAAGAAATTCAAGTTCCTCAGTTGTGGTGGAGATTCCAAGGTAGTGCAACAAGCGGTTTTAAACCAGTTCGATTGTACAAGTGTTGCATGCAGTCAGATTATCTAACCTTGGGAATTGCATAATCAAATGGAGGAAAATCCCTTAAAAAATAGGGGCCTAATTCCTCAATATTTACGGAAAGAAATAGAGGCTCAAGCAGAGTCAAAAATTGACTAAGTTTGGGTTAGAGCTTTTCATTGAGCGGACAAAAAGGTTATTCACTTGCAGGTTGAGCTTAGATCAAGCAAGCAATTGTAATGCATTCTCTATTCATCTGATTAAGGAAAAGAGGCTTGAGGGGTTTTTCCAAGTGGGGTTCCCCTAGAAAAATATTGTGCATGTGTGGTTTTTCTTATTGCATGTTTGTAAATTTTGTTCTAAATTGTGAATTAAATTTCGAAGATCAGTAGAGTAGAATTGTGTCTCTTGATTTTAGATTAAATTTCTTGAGCAGTTGCAATTCTATCACCATATTTCTACATGGTATCGAAGTTGGATTCACATTAGAAAAGGAATTTTGAAATTATATCTCAAGAATTTTGAGTGCAAGCAGAGTGAGTGCAACAATTGTTCTTTAGGATCGGGAGAATGTCTTTCAATGGCCTGAGATTGGAGTATGCCTTGGAGGGTAGCTTGAATTTAATAGCCTGGAAGGATCGAATGGAGACGGTGCTTGATGATAACAGATTACAGAAATATGTGAAGATATACATTCCAAAACCAAGATCAGTTAATGAACAAAACCTAGCCCAATGGAAGAAAGAAGTAGCCACGGTGATGAGAATGATATTGGAGGGAGTGCAAGACCACATTGTCTCAAATATCCATGGGAAAGAAAGTTCTTTCACAAATTAGAAAGCACTAATAGAGCTATTCGAGAATAGTAGTGACCATAGAAAATTGGCCCCCAAAGAGAAACTTCGAAACATCAAGGTGCAGAAGAATGACACTATTACGCAGTATCTCACCAGATTTACACAAGTTCAGGATGATCTTGGAGGGGTTGGTGTGAAAGTTGCAGAAGATAGCCCGATGAGCCCATCTCTTCTAGGCCTTCCCAAAATCTAGCATAGCTACTAGGACTCGTTGAACGTGAAGGATAAATTACCGAATTAGGAATGCTTATGGTCTTATTTGGTATAAGAAGAGATCAGGAGGAATACCAGAGATGGAACCTCATCTAAGGGAGACGATGAAGAAAAAATTTCATTGGTTGGAAAGGGAAAGAAGGACAAAGGGAAGAAGTCTCAAACCAAACTAGAAACTAGCCAAGGGGGAAAGAAGAAAGACTTGTCCAAAATAAAATGATTCAATTGTCATGAATTCAGGAACTGTGCTACAATGTGTCCACACAAAAAATCTGGCAAGAAGAACTCAGGAGGAGTTGCAGGTGAAGCATTGGCTTTCACAATTTGAGCTAGACTTCACCCTTATCGCATGCATGGCCAGCACTGTGATGAGGAGTGTGTGGTACTTGGACTCAAGTGCCTCGTTTCACATAACATGGTGTAGAGAGTTTTTTAGTGAACTGAAGGAGAAAGATCTCCATATGCATATTGAGCTTGGGGATGATGGAAGGTACAATGCTACCAGGATTGGTGCAGTAACCTTTAAGAGGGAGTCAAGATCCCCTCTTTGCCTCAAAAATGTCATGTTTTTTCGATGACTAATGAATAGCCTCATCTCTGTAGTAGTTTTGGAAGATTGTGGCTATGATGTGATCTTCAATAAAGGGAAAACCTTTCTAAGGCACGTAGCTACTGGACAGGTGAAGTAGACTGATGTTCGTGTGAAGAACCTATACAAATTGGATGTGGAAGATTGTGTTGCATTAAGTAATAAGGCAGAGAAAGTGCAAAATTGTGATGTCGGTGAACTTTGGCATAGGATATTGGGCCATTTGCATCATGGTGCTTTGAAAATTATGCAGCAAATAACCATTGGCCTCCCTAAAGGAACACTTGAGAAACATGATGTTTGTGAGGGTTGTACCTTAGGGAAGTATGTGAAATCCATATTCCATGATAAAGAAAGCAAAGCACAGGTAGTCTTGGAAAGAATCCACCCTGATGTTTGTAGACCTTTCTCGGAAACCTCCACTGCCATACATAAATACTTTATTATTTTTATTGATGTTTTATCTAGAAAGTGCTAGATCTTCTTCATATGGAAGAAGGATGAGACATTCTCAAAGTTTGTAGAATGCAATGCACTAGTTGAGAAAGAAACCGGCAAGAAGTTTAAGGTTCTCAAGAGAGATAATGTAGGTGAGTATGTTACGAATGACTTCAAAGGCTTTTTTGCTAAAGAAGGATTTCTAAGAGAACTGAGAGCACCCCACAATCCGTAGCAGAATGGGGTAGCTAAGAGAAAGAACTGAAGCATTGTTGGTGCTGTTAGAGCTATTCTACATTACCAAGGCCTACCATTGCATTTGTGGGAAGAATCATGTAACACAACAATCTACTTGCATAACCAGAGTCCTTATCAGATTCTTGGTATTATTATACCAGAGGAGGATTTCTCGGAGAAAAAGTAGGATGTGTCTCATTTCAAAAATTTTGGAGCTTCTGTTTACTTCCATGTCTCCAAATATTCGAGGAAAAAACTTGAGTTGATAGCAGAGTTGGTATTTTTTGTGGGTTATACCAAATTTCCACACGATTATCGTGTGTACTTACCTTCCCTTAGAATTACAGTTGTGTGAAGGGATGTAAATTTTGATGAGGAGAAAGTGATGTGGTGCTCTCTTGAAAGGGAGATTCAGATCCCGCCAAAAGAAGAGATTTTAGCTCCAAAGCAGGAGCCTTAGGAAGTTGCAAAGAAACCACAAATGGACGATCAGAGAGGAGGCATAGTGGAGACATCCACTCAAGCAAAACCATCCAGAGAAGGAAAAAAAAGAACCAGGGAAGCTGATAGATTGGTGTAGGATGTGAGGGAGAATGTGGGAGCTCCTTCAAATTTGTGTAGGCAAAGGAGGCCACCTGAGAGGTTGACTTGCTACATGGCTCTAATAAGATTGTAGAAACTGAGCCATCCTCTTTTGAGGAAGCAGTTGAGCAACCATTTTGGGTTGACGTAATGGGGGAATAATATGAATCCATCATGAAGAAAATTGATTGGGAACTAGTCCCAAGATCGGCAGATAAATCAGTTGTGGGTTCGAAATGGATCTTCAAGGTTAAGCTTGTAGCAAACAGGATCATAGAGAAGTATAAGGCCATATTTTGGCTAAAGGATTATCTCAAGTTGAAGGAATGACTATGAGGAAACCTTTGCTCCTATAGCAAGGTATTCATCCATTAGAACAATTCTTGCACTGGTTGTGCAAATGGGGTGGAAGATCCACCAAATGGATGTAAAAATGACATTGCTAAATAGTGTTATTGAGTAGGAAGTGTACATCGAACAACCAGAAGGTTTTGACACATTTGATCGAGAGTCTCATGTGTGCAGACTTAGGCGAGCTTTGTATGGTCTCAAAGAGGCACCTCAAGCTTGGTACACTCGAATCGATATTTATCTCACTAGATTGGGCTTCACCAAAAGTGAAGCAGATACGAACCTTTATCATATTTTGGTAGGAGGTAAATTGCTTATCATTTTTTTATATGTTGATTATTTAATACTAACAAGTGATGAGCAATTGATCAACTCTTGCAAGGAGGACCTTGCAAGGGAATTTGAGATGAAAGACATGGGTCTCATGCACTACTTCCTTGGGCTGGAAGTATGGAAATGTGATGGGGAATTGTTTGTGTCTCAAGGTAAGCATGCCACCTAGATACTGCAAGGATTTCGCATGGAGAGTTGTAAGCCCATGGAGACACCTCTAGTGACCAATTGGAGGAAGGAGGATGCCACTTTAGGTGAAGAGGTTGATGCTACCATTCACCGACAACTAGTGGGCTCAATGATGTATATTGTGAACACACAACCAAATATGTGCTATGCAGTTAACCAGCTAAGCCAAGCAATGGTTAGGCCAACCAAATTGTATGGAATGCAACAAAGCATGTTTTACAGTACCTCAGAGGCATTACCTAGTATGGATTATGGTATAGACAAACAAAGGGAGTGAAGTTGTGTGGCTTCACATATGCAGGTTGGGTAGGGAATCCATCTGAGCGAAAGAGTACATCAGATGGAATTTTCAGTGTTGGGTCCACAGCGATTTCTTGGTACAGCAAGAAGCAGAGGTATGTGGCGCTCAGCTCGACAAAAGTCAAATACATGGGTGCAAGTCAAGCAGCATATGAGGCAATCTAGATGAGAAAGATACTTGTGGAAATTTTTAGTTAGGAGATGGGTCAAACTGTAATCTATTGTGATAATCAGAGTTGCATTAAGCTCTCTAAGAATCTAGTATTTCACGATCATCCAAGCATATAGATATATGGTATCATCATTTACGGGACTGTGTGCAGAGGAAGATAATGTTGCTACAATACATTATGATAGAGGAAAAAGATGTTGACATCTTGACAAAGGCCTTGTCAAGAGGGAAGTTCGAATTCTACCTGTGCAGGATAGGGATGGTTTAAAATCCCTTTCTGGCTAAGACGAAGTGTTGAGAAGTGTAGCAAGAAAGGCTTAAATTGACTTTACCTTGGTCAAACTGAGAAAATTCGAATTTCCATATCAGTAGACAACTTGGAGGCAGTTAACTGAGGTGACATTGTTTTTGTCACTAAGTTAGCTCAAAAAATTCAACTCGGAGGGCTTGGAGTTCAATTAAGCATGTGTGATTTCTAAATTTTAGTAATCTAATTCAGTTATTTCTAGTTATATCTAGTTAAACTAATTCCAATTGTTGGTAGAACTAGTGGAAGGTTAGTTGTGCACTAGGACAATATTCTAACTCAGTGATCATCCCGTTAGCTAATCAATAAGCTCAAAATAGCTAGTGCATGCAAGAAATTCAAGTTCCTCAGTTGTGGTGGAGATTCCAAGGCAGTATTACAAGCAGTTATAAACTAGTTTGAATTTACAAGTGTTGCATGCGGTCAGATGATCCAACCTTGGGAATTGTGCAATCAATTGGAGGAAAATTCCTAAAAAATAGGGGCCTAAGTCCTCAAGATTTGTGCAAGGAAATAGGGGCTCAAGCAGAGGCAGAAATTAACTAAGTCTGGGTCAGAGCTTCTCATTGAGCAGAAAGAAAGGTTATTCACTTGCAGGTTGAGCTTAGAGTGAGCAAGCAATTGTAATACATTCTTTATTCATCTAATTAATGCAAAGAGGCTTAAGGGGTTTTTCCCAATTGAGTTCCCCTAGAAAAATATTATGCATGTGTGGTTTTTCTTATTGCATGTTTGCGAATGTTGTTCTCAATTGTGAATTAATTCTACAGATTAGTAGAGTAGAATTGTGTCTCTTGATTTTAGATTAAATTTCTTGAGCAATTGCAATTTTATCACCATATTTCTACAAAATGTAGTGAAATTATTCAAAATTATTGAATAACCAGTGTTACATATAGTCATCTTCTTTGTGTAAAGTATTTTATAAACTATTTTTCGCTATTTTTTGTATTGAACTTATCTAACTTTTGTTTTTCTTTCTGTAGTTAATTCAAGGGTTTATGCACATACAATCCATGTTAAGGTGTAGATATATATTTAATAACAAAGGATTTCTTCCTCATTAACTTCATATAACCTCTTCTTATTTAAGATATTATTTTAACCTTATTTCTTTTGTCATTTCACAAGTATTTGTTTTTTATACAAAATAATTTCATAAATGTTTCCTTCGATATTTCTGAGGGTAATTAGTTGCAACGTCTTATATCTGGCGTCTTCGACTTACAGAGTGGTTATATCTTCCATTGAGTCAAACGTCCTGTTCCTCGCTCTTGTGTTCATAAAATTACCACCAGACCCTTTCTAAATTTTTCTTGTCATGAAATTGTGAGTGCACAAAGGCTTATACTTCCATACTTTGGAAGATACAACTTTAGGCTTATATTCCTATTGTATTTCTTTTACACATTGAGTATAAATATTATTTATTTGAAGTTCAAATTTGCAGCCTTAATTGCTTTACAATAGTTTTCTTTCTATGTTTTCTTCTGTTTACATTTTGGCAAACAAACTTTCATTTTTTGGAATATATATTATTGTGTATTATATTTCATTGTAACAATGATATTTTCTAGAAATATACATGTACATTTGTGTACTCTTATTTACTATCGAAAGTATTTTGTTTGCTATAATAATCATTTTTGGTCTTAAAAATAAACATACTATGTGTTTCTTTTATTTTTCATAACCTATTAGAATACCTATTCTAAATTGACATTGATGTATTTTGGTATAACCGGTCATGTAAATAATTTCCAGTTGGAGTATTTTTCATTTTTCCGACGCTTTATTTCCATGGTAACTTGATAATTTTTAGGCATGCACTCTGCATGCCCTTACAATATAAAGTATATACATATCACATACACAAAATTATTTATTTTCGAAGTTTTCCTATTTCACATGCATGGTATACACTATAGGATTTAATATTTGAAATTGTTTACCAACACACACACCTCTAAATATGTATTATAGATACTTGTAGAAAATACCTGTGAAAGTTCAATCTATTTTATTATATATGAAATTCAACCACTTTTATTGCTATAAAATTAAATGAAAAACCCAAGAAAGCTACTATTCATACTTTCTTGTTGTATAGTTAACTTAACCAACCAGTGTTTATTTATGTACTTTGTATAGATCTTCTATCTTAACAAATACACTTTTTACTACCATTTAAGATAAACAATTATACTCTGTAGATTATTTATCTATTTTATGTATTGTTTTAGTCTTTAGTTTATTCAACATACTATTCAATTTATTTAAATGAAATATCAATAACTTTCTTTTAGGTTACTATTCAGGTTTAGAGTTGAAAAATAAATATAAAACCTTTTCCTTCTTTGTATTATGTAGAAGTTTGTAAATAGAAATATAGCAACTTCTTTTTCTTTTCTTTTTCTCAGAGCAGATGAAAACTCAACCATTTCTTTTCTTTTTCTCTTCACAGAAATTTTCTAGTGAAAAACACAACCATTTTTCTTAAAGAAAAACATAATAGGTAAGAATACCATATTAAAAAAAGGGATAAGGATGCCTCTTTTCTCAAGCTTGTATCTGAAACTTGGGTCCCTTTCAATCTGGATGAGGGGGAGCCTATTGCTATCCAATCTTCTGAGAACCTTCAAAGGGTTTAAAAAATCAACTATGCAATGGTCACTCCAAAAAAGACAACGAGAGGAGGAGGAGCTTCTGAGGGTTAGAGTAAGAACTGGAGAGAATGGAAGCACCTAAGGGGACGACTACCTTAATGATGACACCAAGCAAAGGATCATTCAATTGGAAGCTATAAAAAGGAAAATTATGGAGAAAAAGAGGAAACATGGAAACAAAAAAGCAGAACTATTTGGTTAAAAAGCGAGGGAAATAACACAAAGTTTTTTCAAAACATTGCAAAGGGATGCAAAGTTCAAAACATTATTTGGGCCTTAGATACCCCCAAACAGGGGTAGAGCCTCATTCTTTGAAGAACTTTCTAGATTGGGGATAAACAATTCTAGGAACCTTTTCAAGTCTCCCCCGGAAGCATCCATAGCAGATGTTATATGGTTGGCACAATTCTTTCCCAGATTCTCTGATGTTGAGGATAACCAATTCCTAATGAAGCTTATTTATGAGGAAGAATTGCAAAAGGCTTTTCACAATTTTCAAAAGGATAAGAGTTTGAGCCCTAATGTTTGGTTGGTGGAATTCTTCCTTGGGTTGTATGAAATTCTAGGGGCAAGCCTTTTAAGAGTGGTGGATGACTCTTGAATCACTAGTTGAATGCTTGACTCTTTTAATTCGACCTTTATTGCTCTCATTCAAAAATTTGAACCCCTCAGTCCTTTGATGGCAGCATGCCTATTTCATTATGCAACTGTATATAAAAAGTAATCGGAAAAATCATTGCAAATAGGTTGAAGTTGATTCTCTCCAAAAATGTATCAAAGGAACAATTTACTTTTATGGAAGGACAACAAATCCATGAGTCTATTAGGGTTGCTCAAGAAGGGATCCATAATTTAAAGTATAGGAAAATTAAAGGGCTAGTGCTCAAAATTGACCTCTCAAAATCATATTATAGAGTTAGTTAGATTTACCTTCATTTTCTCCTTACACATTTAGGCTTTTAAGTCCCAATCATAAATTGGGTGATGAGTTGTATTACATTAGTGTCCTTCGTTGTTCTCATAAATGGAGTAGACTTGGCTTTCTTTCATGCACAATAGGGGCTTTGATAGGGATGCCCCTTATCTCCCCTTTTGTTTCTATAGGTTGCAAAAGGTCTGAGTAGGCTTTTAGACGATGCAAAAAGAAGGGGCGATTTAAGAGGCACCTTGGTGGCTAAAGATCTGACCATCACTCACTTATTGTTTATAGATGATATTAACTTTTTTGTGATGGTTCTGTAGATGAAATTGTTGTTATAAAAGAATCCTTGACATTTTTTCAGAACGCTACATGTATGCAAGTAAATTCTCAAAATCAAACTATCTCTCCTCTCGGCCTTTCCATGGATGAACCTATCAATGTTTGGAATTTATTTCCTTTCCACTCATATAGCTTTAACGATGGTTTAAATTATTTGGATTCCTATCTGAAACCCAATGATTATAAAAAGGTTGATTGGCATTGGGTCACTGTAAATATTGAGAAAATACTAAAGGTTTGGAGTCTTAGGTGGCTTTCTAGAGCTAGTGAGTTGGTTCATATAAAATATGTTCTTGAGGCCATTCATGTTTTTTGGATGTCATTATCTTGGATCCCTAAAGGTGCCTTGAATTCCATTCACAAAACTTGTTGTCATTTCTTATGGTTAGGATCCAAGGAAGGATGTATTTTCTCCTAGGTAAAATGGGATAAGATCTCTCTTCCAAAGATCTAGGGTTGTTGGGGCTTAAAAAATCTCCCATCCTTCTCTAAGGCGTTGGCAACGAAAATAGGTTGGATGTTAATCTCAACTAATAGTTTGTAGCCAATAGTGGTTTATATAAAATATATTTTCCCCTTCTCTCTGGAAGAATGAATTTTCCTGTTAGACAAGAAGAAGCCAAAATTAGTTGTATGGAAAGTTGTGTTATCTTATTTTTCTGTAATTGAGGAGGGATTGACATGGAAGGTTGGGAATGGGGAAAAGTAAAGATAAGAATTGATCCCTGGGTGGGTTGTGAGGAAAATTATCGCTTGCCTCAAGAGCCAATATTTGTGTTAAACTCCAAGGGAAAAACACTTTAAATTAGGTGGTTGATGACACTCACACGTCTATTTGTGCACATGCATGGATGTCCACGCATCAACTCCATTTACAAGGTAACTTTGTGAACCTTTAGCAGAATTATATTGTAACACTAAACACATCTCTTGTCTGCATTCATCACAAGGAAGATGTTCTTGCTTGGGTTCATTCATTATTAGGATAATACATGCCCAAAACAAGGTATATATACATTATTGAAAATCAGAAACCTAAGGTCATGGAATGGTGGTGGAAAAAACTTTGGAAGCTTAATTGTCTTGCAAAAACATGCTTATTTCAATGGTGTGTCCTACATAATAAGATCCCTACAGGGGATAATTTAAAAAAGAGGAGTCTTCCAAGCCCCAACTAGTGTGCATTGTGCAAAAATATTGAGGAAATGGTGGACCATCTTTTCCTCTCATGTCCCTTTGCAATAGGGGTTTGGAACTCGATTAAAATCCATATCGGGTTTGTTCTAAACTGGCAGGGGGTGTCTTTGAATGATGCATGAAGGTTATGGTGGGAAGGGGTCTCCCCTAAAGAACTTAGAAGGCTTCCCCCTCTCACAAACTGGGGCATATGGCTCTTTCAAAATAAGGAGATTTTTCAAGACAAACCTTAGTCTCCTGACAATGTGGTTCCCAGGTTCTATAAATTATGTCTATCTTCCCTGAGTTAATATATGTACACAATCCATGAAACATTACTACTGAGGAGATTAACTGATCTATCCCTTGGGCCTACTTTTGCGGGGCCTCCTTACATAGGGGCAAATGTTGTGTGTGGGGGGTTGTTCTCTATCTTTGGGAAAAGCATTACTACAACCTTCATAATGGATTGGGCAAAGGATCAAATAACTATGTTGAAATTTTTAGTCTTAGACTCCTACTTTTATTCGCCACTAAGAAAAATGTCTAGCATATTCATATTTTAGGTGACTCCATGATTATCATAAATAGGTTCAATAATGTAAAAAAATTGTAACAACCTCGGTTAAAAATTCATGTAAAAAAAATATAAGACATAGGCCATGGGACACATATTCCAAGCTGAATTTTGGGCAAAACATCCTAGTGGGTGTTCATTTCGGTTATTATGGCTAAAGCAAATTGGCAAAGGCTTTGAAAAGGCAAAGTGGCATGCATTTTATTTGTGAAAATAATGAAAATTGGGAGAAAAGGAAGGTGAAAGGTCACCTGTTGCATGTGAGGAAAATGAAGGAAAATAATGGAAATTTGAAGAAAATAGAGGCCTCATTAATAAAAATACTTATGAGGATTAGTTCACAAGCTTTTGACAGTTCTATGTTGGAGCTCTCTCTCTATTCTCTCTCTCTCAAACTCTTGGACACTTAGAGAATTCTTGGAGCACTCTAGCATTGGATCAAGGAAAGTAAAGGAAGGACCAAGAAGGCAAAGATCAAACAAGGAAGAGCAGGATCAAGCAGCTACAACAAGATTATTTTTTAAGTATCGATTTACATGTGTGATTTCCTTGCTAGATTTGGCATGCATGGTACATGCATGTGTGTATTTGGTTCTCTTGGTTTCATTGGCATGGGTTTTGCCAAGTGTGACAAGGTTCTTCAACCTTGCGTTGCCATTTCCAGATAGCCATGGTGTGATGGGTTCTCTTGTATTTGGTTGAGCTGGATTGTCAGATGGTTTCAAAACCAAGTGAGGTTGTCTCTGAAATAAATAACGCGAGGCCTACAAATCCTTGGCTAGACTAGGATTGCAGTAAATCTAGATTTTGTGTGCCTCGATGCACCTAGGAATCCTCGATCAATGAATGACATAATATATAGTAAATCCTAGAGGTGTGTGTCCTCGACAGGCCTAGGAATCCTTGATCGATGAATGGCGAGATATACAGTAAAGCCTAGAGGGTGGAGTCTCGATTAGGCCTAGGAACCCTCGATCGATATATGGCAGGATATACGGTAAATCCTAGATACTAGGAGTCTAGAAAAATCCTCACGGTGTAGGTGGAGAAATCTGGTGGCATCCATGCTTGTTTATGGCCTAGTGATCTTATGGGGATTGTGGTAAAGCCTAAGAAAACCTGGTTTGGTTTGGTTTTGAGTCCCACATTCATGCTTGGAATATAGCACAGGGGTGATCGGCTGAAAGAAAGATTTGGTGCAGCCAATATATGGTCGAGTGGTTCATGGAAGTCCCATACCTGGTTGGCTTTTGCATTCATTAATAATAACTTCTTCTCCTTGGTATTTCATGTGTAAACGTATTGGCTTATATGTGGATTTTATTGTTGTTATATCCTTGTTATTTATGTTGGCTATATACTAGTTATGAGTATGTTTTATGACAGACTTGATTTATGGCTCTCATCATGTTTTGATTAGTAATTGCAAGTACAATTAATATGTTGCCTAATAGATGATAATGCATCTATTGTGATATGGAAGCAATGCTTCTTTACGAATCTCAGATAAGTATGAGACCCCTATGCTCATATATGTTGTTATGACCTGTAGATTGCATTTTTGTGATATGTTTGATGAAATGCCTATCATGGCTCGTAAGGGTCCAGTCAAGTGATTGATCAAGTGTTTGCATTAGTACCTTTTTTCAATGTCATTTATCATTTCTAAAAGTTTCATAAATTTCTGGGCAGTGGCCTGAATCCTGGCCCTGAAAAAGTGGCACAGAATTTGAGGTCGTTGGATCTGAACTAGTTGAAAAATCCACAATTGCTGGCATGCCCTTACTATGGGAGCAAATGGAAGGCCTCATTCGCATGCATGACTTTCCACCGGAGTGGTTGGGGTCCAAATCAGTGAAATGTCAAGTTGCCTCAGGGGTTGGTCACCTAGAAGGATTAGTTGGCCCCTGAAGGTTCTGTAGCATGTGTGGGAGTTCAAATTGGTTTGGTTTTGTCTATTCCACTTCCTTAATTGTACATGGGGAGTTGAATCACATCGTAGTAGCCTATTGTCACATGTTTACCCCAGCGGAGTGGTTAACTTGGGTAAATGTGGGAGGAGGGTGTCACAGAGTAGTATCAGAGAATGGTTCAGCACTTGGAACATAGTTACCGAAGAAACGGGAACTATTACCTCAAAATGGGTACTCAAGCCCAAAACCCAAAAATGAAAATTGTTTATGCTAGAATGATGTTTTTTGTAGGGTAAATTTTCAACATTTTTTTAAAGTGGAAGTAAAAACCATTTTTTTTAAATGGATGAAAAAACACCCTTAAAAAAATTGTTTATTCTGAGATAACAACAACAAAAAAATCAGGTTATAATTTTGACATTTTTTAGCATTGAAGTTAAAGAGAAAATATCCAGACCTTGAAAAACTGTAATATTCCAACAATTCTCAGACATGATCTTAAAGATAAAATGTCATGTCTCGAATCCTGATAATTCCAACTATTTCCATCCATGTTGTTAAACATAAAATATCTTGAATCTAAAAAATCGTGAAATTGTAATTGTTTTGAACCATAGCATTAAAGATAAAATATCATAATTCTGAAACACCTTAACATTTTGACAAATCTTCAACCTTGTAATTAAAAACCTTCAGTTCGTAACACATTTCAACTATGAAATTATGGACAAATTACATGACTAAAACAATTTTTACAAATGAACAAGTAAATGAAAGATTCATTATTCCAAGAGTAATTTTTAGCAATGGAGTTAAAGATAAAATATCCGGACTTTGAAACACTGTAAAATTCCAACAATTTTTGGACAATATGTTAAAGATAAAATATCATGTCTCGAATCTTGATAATTCCAACTATTTCCATCCATGTTGTTAAAGATAAAATATCTTGACTCTAAAAAACCTTGAAATTGTAATTGTTTTGAACCATAGCATTAAAGATAAAATATCATAATTCAGAAACAACTTAACTTTTTGACAAATTTTCAACCTTGTAATTAAAAACCTTAAGTTTGTAACACATTGCAACCATGAAATTATGGACAAATTATATGACTAAAACAATTTTTAAGAATGAACAAGTAAATGAAAGATTCATTATTCCAAGAGTAATTTTTAGCAATGGAGTTAAAGATAAAATATCTTGACTCTAAAAAACCTTGATATTGTAATTGTTTTCAACTATAGCATTAAAGATAAAATATCATAATTCATAAACACCTTAACAATTTGACAAATTTTCAACATTGTAATTAAAAACCTTCAGTTTGTAACACATTTCAACAATGAAACTATGGACAAATTATATGACTAAAACAATTTTTAAAAATGAATAAGTAAATGAAAGATTCATTATTCCAAGAGTAATTTTTAGAAATGGAGTTAAAGATAAAATATCTTGACTCTAAAAAACCCTGAAATTGTAATTGTTTTCAACCATAGCATTAAAGATAAAATATCATAATTCAAAAACACCTTAACGTTTTGACAAATTTTCAACCTTGTAATTAAAAACCTTCAGTTTGTAACAAATTTCAACCATGAAATTATGGACAAATTATATGACTAAAACAATTTTTTTAAATGAACAAGTAAATGAAAGATTCATTATTCCAAGAGTAATTTTTATTTCAAAGGATAAAACTATAGCTCTTTTCAAATTTTAGCCTAAGACAACTTATCCTATTGTAAGAA
Organism: Pinus taeda; assembly: GCA_000404065.3. Lineage (NCBI taxonomy): Eukaryota > Viridiplantae > Streptophyta > Pinopsida > Pinales > Pinaceae > Pinus > Pinus taeda. The sequence continues at coordinate 1,985 of APFE030429865.1, read as the reverse complement.
AAACCTAAAAATCAACCATAAAAATTAAGTGTTCTTTTTAATGAGGCGTTAAAATTTCAACAATTTTAAAACTGTCTTCTACCAAATGATAACAATAAATAATATCATGGCAATATCATTGTATAATTTAAAAAATCAACATTAATTTCTAATATTTATTTACTTTTAATCAAAATATCAACTTTTGTAGATTGAATATCAGATACATTAAAGTATATAATCCAAAAAACATAGAAATGACCAATAGCTTCATGTAAGATCATATGGAAGTCAAAAATATTTATTTCAAGTTACCATGAAAACATCTCTAAAGACATGAATTTCTTTTAATTAAAAAATTAAATCCAACAAACATAGAAATGACTCATAAATTCATGTAAGATCATATGGAAGTCCAAATATTTATTTCAAGCTATCATGCAAACTTCATTTACATAAAATATCTTAGACATTTATTCAAAATCATCCATAGGATCTGGCACACCATCAAAATCTACATCTTCAGATGAATGACTAGATGTAGATGAAGATGACCCATATTCTTCTCTTTCATCAACTAGAGCCCCATCTGAGTCAACATGCATGCCCACTATTTCAGGTTTCAAAAGTCTTCTAGATCTACAACTAGGTTCAGCAGACTCCCATCTCAACAATGTTCTTTCTAGTAGCAATTTCTTCAAAGTATCTATGGTCTTGAAGCGAAGAGTTCCTCTCTTTGTTAAATTGAAGTCATAGACAAGTATGTCAACATCCTCTAATTTTAATAGGTCTGTGCGGCAACGATTTATATTTGTACCCTTTCTTTTCCTCTTTCTGTGAATTTGTTTATCAACTACCATCTCTGGCTTGTACACACCATTAAATGGGTGGGTATTTGTGACATACCAATGTACCTCAAGAGTTGTAATATCTTCATTTTCTTTAATGACTTTTATAACCTTCGCAACCCAAAATGGATAGCCAAATGGATCTCCATCTACTAATATTGTTATCATGCAACCCACCTTAACATCCTACACATAACCCCTGTAAAGGTCTTCCATGGCTTCACGTTGTGCATGTGATCTTCTAGAACCAATATATATTTCTATTTCCTCTCCCTGTTGAGAATTAATAATGCCTTGAGATTGTTGTTGTTCAACAATGTGTCTTTCCTCTTGTTCATTTGGCATATTTTGAGGCCAAATAAATGGAGTCTTCAAAAGTGTATATTCATTTCATGATATTGAGATGATATCACTTTGATCATTGAAAAAAGACTCCCACCAAACTGAATCAGCAACATCAAAGTAGTCATATGTATCTCTAATACATTTTTTTATTTCTTCTAGACATTCAGAATAATGTATCTCTATCTTATGCCTTCATGCATTATTGAGTTCAGCAACTAATTGTAATAATATTATCTTTGATGCAAATATTGGATGATTTGGAATGAACTTCAAAAATGCTAAACCTGACGACGACCCCCATTCTGCAACAGTTGAATACTTCTTGCCCCATATAAGTGTTCTGCCATCAATTTTATTGATACAAAATTGATGCTAAAAGCTAATGTCATTAAGTTGTTCAATGCATTTCTCCTCACCATGCGATCCCAAAATAAACCTTCGCATGTCAATAGTTTCCTCCAGCACATGAAAAACGGGCTCTGGAATATATGCTTTCTTAATACATTCAATTAATGATGGAAGGCTCCCAACATTCTTCCTCCTCAATGTTACTGAAAAACTACTAAACATATGATCAATATGGTCATGAGTGTGCCCAACAAGAAGGAAACCAACCTTTACCTTTTTAAAAATTCTTAATTGAACAAGCATGTTTAGATATCCAAAAAGAACTTGATTTTTATTTTCACGGCATGTGTTGTCCAATTGCAGATGCAAAACTTCAGGAAGAATAACAGACCAATGAGAAAGCACATCATGGATTATAGTTATGGTAAGATTTGCATCATTATGAATATTTGAAGCTATGAAGTA
>APFE030429864.1:116636-131273 GCA_000404065.3 Pinus taeda | reverse complement strand
AGATTCGAAATTGAATGATGTTTCCATACCCTGCGCAGACACCACACCTCGCTCAGTTACCAGAATCAGACCTGCGCAGGTATCCTATCTAAATTCCCTGATCACAGATATCAATTCAACGCAGAAAACAACGCACACGATGATGAACTCGGTCTCGGACCTGAGGAATATGGACAACACGCATACGCCTGAGAAATCACCAAGAAACGATGCTCATCGGCCAGAAAATAAAGCTATAACAGACAGCGTATTGGATGTAACTGCTCGACCAGACCTACGAACAGACACCCGAGACTGCAGATCGATAGATAGAAATCTCGATAATTCTACAAGCAGTGACAACAGCGGGAACGCAAACCTGCTGGAAAATAAAACCGAACATCCTCTAGACAGCGAAACTCACGAAAACACATTGGCGCCAGATCCTGGGAACGATGAAGAAATCAAAATAATGCAAGCACAAGATCTCGGCATACCTGTTGAACCTACAGGTAGGAGAAGAACCAGTAGTAGCATCTACGGCATTAGCCAGAAAGTAGAGAATATCAACGTTGTAGCTAATATAAAGACGGGCCGAATAGAGCCTCAGCAGATGATGGTAGAGGAACAGACTAAAACATCCCAGGAGGAGAAAAAAGTAAGCGTAATAAACCTCTCAAGCACACATATTGATGAAGTCACCATAGGTTTACTTGAAAAAGGCCTGAATTTTGCAATTTCGCCCCACACCATCCCCAAAGAAGATATCGTATGCAGTATAGAGTATGGGATTAAAGACATGCCTGACAGCATTAAAGAAGTCATCAGACAAGATTGTTCCATAGTCCTCCGAAAAGCCAAGCCTCCGAGAAGCAATATATCAAAACAGGAATACCTGGCTCTCAAAACACTAAACCAAAACCCAGACATTGTGGTCCTAAAGGCAGACAAAGGGGGTGCGACGGTTATAATGAACGCTGAAGACTACAATGAGAAAATGCTTGACCATTTAAACAACAGCGGTTGCTACACAAAATTGAAGAAAAATCCCATAAAAAAGATCTCCAGGAATGTCAATAACTTGGTGAAGGCAAGCAATGAGCTCAACATGAAGAATCTTATTGAAGCCAACCCCTACACCCCTAGAATTTATGGGGCCCCTAAAATCCACAAAGAAGGTATACCCATCAGACCCATTGTCAACACCATTGGTGGTCCCACTTACCACCTGGCAAAACATCTCGCTAAAAAGCTTAAACCCTTGGTAGGAAATACCAACTCCTTTGTCAAAGATTCCTACCATTTCATTAATGAAATCAAACCCATAAAACTAGACCAAGACGACATCTTAGTAAGCTTTGATGTAAAAGCCCTTTACACCAACATTCCTATAAATGAAGCCATGGAAGTTATACACAAAATCACTGACCCCAGCACAGCCAAATTGGTTGAAGTCTGTCTACAATCCACCTTTTTTAGCTTCAAAGATGAAATATATGAACAAACATGTGGTGTGGCCATGGGATCACCCCTATCTCCCATCATTGCCAATTTATTCATGGAACATTTTGAAACTAAGGCCATTGAGTCTGCTCCCTTAAAACCCAAACTGTGGAAAAGATTTGTTGACGACACTTATGTCATTTGGCCTCATGGCAAAGAGAAACTAAACGAATTTCTTGAACACCTTAACAACCAGTCAAAATCCATCAAGTTCACTATGGAAGTGGAAGAAAATGGTTGTCTTCCCTTTCTTGACATCCTCATCAAAAGGAACCAAGATGGCACTATTTCTCACCAGGTCTATCGCAAAAAAGCTCACAACGAACACTACCTACATGCTAATTCTCACCATCATCCAACCCAGAAACTTGGAGTACTAAACACCTTAGCAACAAGAGCAATTCGTATCTCAGATAAAGATAATTTTGAACAAGAAAAGAACCACCTCTTGGAGGTCTTCAAGAAGAATGGATACAAAAAACACCAAGTGATCAAGGCTTTCAAGAAGGTTGAAAATCCCATGAACAAGCATCAGAAGGATGATTATGCTGGTACAGTTCACCTCCCTTACATTCAAGGCACCACCGATAAAATTGCTCACATCTTAAGAAAGAAGAAAATAAAATCCACGTTCAAACCTTTGAAAACAATTAATAGATGCCTTAAATCGGTGAAAGATCCTATTGACCCTAAACACCACAAAGGGGTCTACTTGGTCCCTTGCTCATGCGGAAAGTCATACATTGGTGAAACCGGCCGATCGATATTAACAAGGATTCAAGAACATGCGGCGGACATTAACCATAACCGCTCCAAAACCTCAGCCTTAGCTGAGCACTCAAGCAAAACCAATCACCACATTTGCATCGAAAACTCCAGTGTCATGGCCAAAATTGATCATTACCACCATAGGAAATTCAGAGAAGCAATTGAAATAAGAAAACACCCTGACAACCTAAATCGCGATGACGGTTGGAAGATAAGCGATAACTGGATTCCCACAATAAGAGAAGATTCTGCCACTTCCTAGTCCCCCGTTTCCTTTCTTCCCTCTCATCTCTTCGTCTGATCAATTTCCCTCACCTTCATAACACAATATACCCTTCACCTCATCCTATTAATTTAATTCCATAATAAAACTCTATATATATTAAATATACATATATATCATAAACATATTAAAATAATATATACATACCTTAATATATTAAATCAATCAATTTACATTTAGATAGGTACATAAATGAATAACTTATATATAGATAGGTACAAAGATTAACATACATATAGATAAGTACAAAAAGAAATAATATATATATCTTAATATATTAAATCAAACTATATACCCTTCTCCATTTCCAATTAATTTAATAATAAAATTCTATATATATTAAACATACATATATATCATAAACACATTAAAATAATATATATATATATATCTTTAATAATTGAATACGTTATTAATCAATATTTATATATATCACAATATATTAAATCAAAGCTTAATATATATATTTAAAACAACATGACATTAAAATTAAAAAACTTAACATATATTTATATCAAAAAATATATATATATATATGTATACATCAATATATATCATAACATAATAAATCAAATTATACATATCTTAATACATTAAACCAATTAAATTTAATTAACAAACCCTCCTCATATCTGGAACTTGTCGGTCCTACACGCTCCCTCTTCTTCACCTATTTATTCACCTTCACCCATCTCTGACTTCTTCAATAATTCTCATCCTGATGATGAACCACAGTGGCTGGTTCGAAACGTCGATGCACTAAAACAACAGATGCGATGAATCCGGAAGATGCAACCACACAGAATGCAAATCGCAGAAGTCTCAAATCCATGAAACTTCATGATATCGAAAAAAAAATAGTATCACTATTTGGCCTCTTAGATCTCGAGCAAGCTAATTCATTACTCGCTGCTAAACTGAAGATCAATAGTTTCATTTCATGGAGAAAATATGATTATTTCCTGTAAGGGCTAAAAGAGATGTCCTCCTGAATGTGCGAAGCTTTTGTGTGTTTTTTATTAGTGCTGCTATTCACTATAGTCTTGCTTATTTTATATGAAGAAATTGATGATATTGTAAGCACTTGTTTTGGAAAAACTTGTAACAAATTTTCACCCCAGAGTTTCGAGGGTGAGAACTTCATCATCTACCATTTCAAATTAGCAAATGTAAGGTGCTTCCTATGTGCTTTCATCTTTGCAGTTTATGAGATTATGTACAGCTCTTTCTCTGGCGATCTGTTATCCCACAATTGTAGATGTTCCACATGCTATCATCAATGGTTACAAGAATGTATTAGCAATCGCTATTGAACTTGACTATTCTTTTCCACTGGCCGAGAAAGTGAAGGAGTATTTGAAGGATCCAAGCAAGTTTGCAGTTGCTACTGCCCCAGTTGTGGCATTGTATTTAAAACTCATTATAGTTTTTGTGTTCAGTGTTGAAGTTCCCATAGAGTATTAAAGTATATAGAAGCTATCCCCTTATTCTAAAAGTTGTATGATTTCACCATTCAGCCAAATCCTGGTGCAAATCAAAATTGGAGCAACTACTAATATCTTTGAAAATAAGTGTATTTAAACAGAGTTTGATTTGTTGATAAAATGGGAAGACTTTATGGAGTATTAGAGTTACTGAATACACTAATACATTCTAGTGTCGAAAACATAGTCGAAATCAACAAAGACTCTCTCTTTGAAATTTAGACATGTCTACAATATGCACAAGAACAGATTGATTTTCTGTAGCTTGAATCTCAACTACAGTAGGAAGAATTACAGCAGTGGAGTCATCATTCTGAACCTGTTTCTATTCAGAATATTGAAACAGACTCCTATAAATAGCAAGACAATAATGTTATAGGTCATTCAGATTTAGTACCCAATAAAGCAGCAAGGTTACATGTAGATGTAGAAGTTTAGCTTGCACCTCCCAAGTCCATCATCAGACCTTGGGAAGAGCTTGTCCATAACAAGCATAGAACTGGTCTTGGATATGACAAGGAGTTGTCCTTTCATATTCCAGACTACTCCAAACCAATCCAATTTCAAAGCATTGGATTTCTTCAAGACAGTTCATCTTCACCTACTCCTCATGACAGTTCACCTCCAGTTGTTCCAGATTCTGCCCCTCTTCCACAGCAATAGATTGTGAAATGCCAACACTATGACTGAGTTGGCCATCTTAAAGATCACTGTTTTGATCTTAATCTATGTAAGCACTGTCATAAAACCAGTCATTCTTCAAACAAATGCTTCAAAAAACAAACCTCATGTAAGAACAAAGATTCATCTTGGATGGATCGCTTCTTGGCAGTGGGCATCAACAGCCAAGAAGATATTTCAGTCACATGTCAGAATTTGTTCAAGAGTATTGAACAGTCTTACAGTTGAGTTTTCTCCATCATCTCACCTTGTATCTGATAGGGGGGCAAATGATGGTCATCTACAAGCTTCAAATCCACATCAAGCGAGCCTGAGCCACAATCTGTCACACCAGTTTCAGAGTTGTAGCCAGAGAAAAAGATGCCCCTGAGCATGCCTTCAATTGGTAATCTAGGACACTTCCTCTAGCAGAAGACTTCAGCTTCATGCCAGTTTCGGAAGAATTCCAGAAATAGAATTGGGGACACTTTCTCTAGCAGAAGACTTTAGCTTCTTGCCAGTTTTGGAAGAGTTCCAGGAATTGCATTAAGCATTCTGGAGTTGTTGGCCATCGTTAAACCATCACAGGTTGAGACTTCCCTTTTCAGGTTGAAGTTCTCCCTTTTATGTGGGGTGAGACCTCCCTTTCAGGGTTGAAGGTTTCCCTCTTGAAAATAATAGGAGCACTTCCTCTAGCAGAAGACTTCAGCTTCTTACAATTTTTAGAAGAGTTCTAGGAATTTCACTAAGCATTCCAGTTTTGGTGGTCATCCTTAAACCATCGCCATTTATACCAACATTTTAGAGAGCACATTCAGCCTAGTGCTGCCATGCATTTTTTGCACATTTTGTATTACAACTGTCTTCTTGGGCTCATACATAACCCTTCGGATTAGGGGGGAAATGTTTGACACCTAATCCTCTAAGGGTTAGTGTGGAAGCAGAATAGACTAAAGAATTCCAAGAGACCTTGGGATGTGGAACCCAATGGTCAAACCATGTACTATAAATGTATATGTTTTGTTAATAGAAAATGAACTCCCATGCTTATCTTTTATATTATGTTGTTGCCCATGTGTGTGTCTAACACTTTAGAAAAGGCTTTGATATGAAAACAAAAGGGCTTCCTCTCCACTTGAAAAGAAGCTTCCAAACATGGACTGAATTTATTCATTCTGACATTAGGAAGAGGAGCTTTAGGCATCAACTGTAATTCATGTTGTATTCCCTGCTTATGAGTAAGATGTTTGGTTTCTTTAAATAGAACTGGAAAGGTTTCTACCTCTTTGATCAAACTATCTTTAATCTGAGACTCATAACTTTAACAAACATCATGTTGATCCTTATGTTGTTCCTTTACACACATGATTGCAAATCTCTTATTTGAACTTATTAATCCCTTCATCTGATTAGCAACAACTAAATTCAAGTGATTTTTACTTTGATGTGCCATGACAATAAATTCAATCCCATATTTCTTAAGGTGATATTTATTCTCTCTTCTATAAAACAATGCATCATGATCATAAATATAAGAACTTCCTAAGACAACTCCACATATTTCTACTGGAACCACATCTAATTCCACTTCATCAATGTAATTAGTTGTAATGGCAAATCTTAATCGACACTATTTTGTGACTTTTATCTAAGTTGATTTATTTAGACATCTTAAGCGGTAAGGTCTTGGATGATTTCGTGTCTTCAAACCCAAATTCTTAACTAAATATTCAGATATTAAATTTTCCTATGATCTAATGTCAAACATTGTATCTATCTTTGTGTTCTTAGAAGTTATCCTTATGTTAAATAAGTCAAATCTTTTATCCTCATTTGAAGGATTTATGTTTGATGAAGATGCAATAGTATTTGAACTTGAACCAGTGTCAGAAGTTTTACCTGTCAAAAGTATGATAGTTATCCTCCTTTCATCACTTGAATCGGAACCTAGATCTTGCTAGACTTCTACAATTTCTTTATTTTCATCCTTCTCTTTATGGAAATTCTTGGGCTTAAGTCCTAGATGAATTTTCCAACACTTAGATTCATCATGACCGATTCTCTGGCAATGAGAACAAGTAGGTCTTTCCTTCTGAGTTGTCACTGATTTCTTTCTCTTCGAATTGTTCTTCCCTTTACTATCATTGGAATCCTTGGTTTACAACTCTTTGGATGATTGTGGTGAAAATTTGAATGGTCTGCCACCTGATTCAATATGTATGGCTTGAACACACACTTCATCAAAATCATTAGGATTAAACATCGATAATATATGTTGTAAATATGAATGTAAACTACTGATGTATTTTAATAAAGTTTCGTGTGTATCCAATGAATTACCAAGCGCCAATGCTTTCTTTTAAACTCCTGAGTAAACTCCTAAACACTCTACCCTTTACCTTGCCTCAAGTGGTGCCAATCAATAACATCTTGCTACATGTATCCTAATGGATATGATTGTTGCCTAAGAACTTTTAAAAACTTAGACCATGAAGAGATGACTTTTCCTTTCTACTTTACATGTATTTGAGTTTTACTTTCCCACCAGATTAAATTTGTTCCCCCCCATTCTAGGTGTAAATAACTGAATTTTCATTTTATCGTTAGAAATGTTTTGAATATAACAATACAATTCTAACTGCTTAATCCAATTATCTAGATTTTCAGGATTCATTTCACCATCATAAATAGGTAACTCAAATTTTACATCAAGCTTCAAAAGAGATGCTTTCTTAGTTTTCTTTTCTGTTTTAGACTCTGCACTGGAAGAAGAAGAAGATGATGATGATGATGATGATGGAGATGATGGGGATGAAGGTGGTTTATCAACCTTGCCTTTACCTTTATCCTTCTATGATGTTTTTGAAGAAGACGCTGCATCTCTAGCCTTCTTATCTTCGTAAAGTTCTCCCAACATCAGCTGCATAGTCAAGAATGTTTGTTGAAATTGTTCATCGCTCAACTTAGTTTCTAGCATTTCACCTGCATTAGATCCTGTCATGGTCGACTTATGAACGACTCTTTGCTTTCCAATCTCTGGATCAATGTCCTCGAGGATTCCTTCTCTGCGTTGCAACTTTGACCTGGTTAACATTCACTGACAAATTCTACAAATGAAACTTACTCTGATACCAAATTATATGATCTGAAGTGATCATATGTTAAAACTGAAGTAGAATTGATTATGCCAACAGTGAAATGAATTCTAACTTAAAGTGTTGAAATTGTGAGAACTACTTGAGAAGAAGGACTTTACAATAGATGATAAGCATAACAAATATGCAAAACAGAAGTAAAAAAAGCAAATACATAGCGATACTAGACAATAAGATTGATTACAAAGTTTGTCCCTGATGGACTACATCTTTGGGTTTGCTTTCAAGATGGGTGACTGCTTTATTAGAATTGAATCTGAGGAGGTCGATTAGACAGAAAATCGACTGAACTGAATGTGCATGTAGGCACTTCTAGTCACTATCATAAGAAATATCTCTGAACCAGTTTTCCAACAACTATCTCGATTCCAAATTCTGACTCCAGATGCTCCTGCAACATTGAAAACAAAATAACCTATATCCTTCAAAACCTGCACATAAAACTCAAAACCACTCTCCTTCTCTTCAATGAGAAAAACTAGTTTTATAGCCCTCCTGAAGCATTCTAACTTCTTAGGCTGAGTTTAGGGATGCATAAGTTGAAAATAAGATTTGTAGTTATGACATAGAGACACCTAGGGATAACTTGCATGGTCATTGAATTAAATTTGCACCAAAAATACATTTCAAAACCCACATTCGACCATATAATAACAGAAAACCGCTGGCAGTCAGACTGACTACGTAGAGTTAGTCGACCGCCCATGTGAATAGCCTACGGTCTAGCCACAAAAGGCAACAGTGACATTTAGACTTGGCGATTCCAGCTACCGATGCAGTTGTCTATCCCCGCATGTGACAGCTGCTGCACGGTTAGCCTAACCACCTCCCCTCTTCGCGGCCTCGACGAGGTTTATCCATTGGACGATGTGTTCACATGCGATGGTTTAGCTAGAATCTCAGCGTGGTCAGGCTAAATAGTTTGTAAACCCCGACGGCTTACCTGCAACTTAGTCACATGCCCCTTGTCATGCTACTGTTAGAGATTCTGCATGATCTAGTTTGATGATTTAGGACTATGTTATATATGTTTAAGCATGGTTTTATAATGTTTTTGCAAACATAGTTTTGTAGTGTTTTTAACATAGTTTTGTAATGTGTTATTTACATTTCTCCATGGCCGAGAGGGTTAGGTTTTTAGGGAATAATATTTTATTGTATGGTTTGATGTTTTAGATGTAGATTTAGGGTTTTAGGTCTTAGGTTAGGGTTTTTTCATTTCAATACATGGATTTTGTTGACAAGTACTCATGTACACCTCTTCGTCACACATCGACATTGTCAATGTTGCATGATGAAAAACCCATGTTGACAACTAGACCCTAGCGAAACTAATGACAATCACATGTCAACAACCAGGCACAAAATCATATCCTTCGCATACCATGAAAACCATACCAACCTTTGAAATCACCATTGAAACTGAAACCAATATTGGATAACCTAAACATCACTCACGATGACTGAAGATACCGAACACTGAATGCTGACAATGAAGCTGAACCTGTGTAACTGATATGAAAATATCCTCCTGGATCAGAAAGAAAGGAAGCTCCAAATTTGTAGGTTCATGAAATCATCTAGGATGAGTAGCAATGAGCTACTGAAGTTCTTGTCTGAGCCCAAGCAGAAGCAACTAAAGTACATTATACAAATCATATCTCAAGTGGAAATGGCTCCATGTGGCAGCACTTGGCATTCTTATAATCACCAAACATGATGGCTATATCATAAAGCATCACCATCCCTTTTAATAATTCTAGGTCTCAGACTGAAGATGAACTCTTTTAGGTTTTAGTCAGCTAAACGAATCAAGAAACTAATTTTCCATATTTTCCATCTCTCACTAGAAAAAGATTAATGTCAAAACTCATCACGGGAAAGCATTCATTTTCATCACCATCATCATGAAAACTATCAATAGATTCTCTCACTCTTAATAAGTTTTTAGATCTCTCTTTATCATGATCAACAAAGGAAGCAACTTGTTAGCAATCTTACCAAGGAAAAGGAATTTCATGATTGGTGTGAAGGAATTGCTTATGGGAAATCCATTTATATTAAAAAAAACCTTCAAGCACTACCAGTTACCAACTCAAATAAGAGTTAAAGAAGTTTGGGTCTATTAAGCCTAATGGTGTCCAAGTTAGAAGCAATAAGAAATAAGGCTTGTGTTATCGTTTCATGGAATTTGACTGATAAGGTCCAATTCAAAGTGCTACAGTGGCATCACCAGTTACCATTGTTGGATGCCTAACAAAAGTTAAGGAGAAGAATTATGTTGACCTTAGAGCTATACGTGGACAATTCCCACATGGAAGAGGTGGTATGAGAATGCAGTACTCAAAGAATTATTTTTGACTAAAGAAAGAATCATTTGGATCTATGCCACATGGCACCAATGGAGCTGCCGATGTTCATTTTCTAGATATTAATGGTATATCCTTGTCACCATCACAGTGGTGTTAGACTAGGTTGACAAAAAAAACATTACGAGGGATGTATTCTACTCTTTAATGCTTGTTTTGGAGCATGAAATTAGAAATAAATGCCATCGGCCAGCATCATGTTGCACTAGTATAAAATGGATAATTAGTTACTAACAAACTAACTAAAATTTGTATATAAATGATCATTTTTAAGTCGGTGACAAATAGTGGCTAATTTACAATATCTTATAACACGACCAACTTTCAGTCATTTTTAGCTCAAACAATAATTGTCTGTCTCAATTTCATTGTCTAGTAGTATTTTGAGTCATAAATTTGTTCATTAACTTAGTCATTGATTTAGTCATTAATTGCTAGAATTAATGACCAAATACACAACCAAATATACTACCACATGATCATGAGAGAAAAGCAATTAATGACCAAATAAATATGATCAAAATGTTGGTTACACTATAAGATACTATAAATTAGTTACTAATAGTCATATATATGAAAATTTTAGTCATCGTTTGAAACTGATTAATGACGAAAGAAATATAACTAAATTTCAGTTATATTAGAAGATGTTGTAAATTAGCTACTAATAATTGTATGTATGCAAAATTTAATTGTCATTCGTAATAATTTTTTTTATCATTTACATTAATCATCTATCTTATTTTGATAGTTTCATATACATTATATAAACAACTAATTTAGCAGTTTATATTCATTTCATTTACTGTCATTCATAATCACTATAAACAACTAATTTAATCATTGTATATTGATTTTATTTGTGTTCATCATAAATCAATATAAACTACTAATTTAAAAGTTTTAGATTGATTTTTATGTACATTATTAATCAACATAAATTAATTAGTATGATTTTGCAACTAAATTAAAAAAATACCATACAATGTGCATGTTCATCTAATATGAAAACATAAAGTTAAAAATGTTAATTACAATATTAAATAATATCAAGAACGACTAAAAATAATTTCAACCACATAAATAATATTATATAATAGGTTAAGTATTACAATCTGAGTTTCCAACTTAATATGGTTGGACTACAATTTACACATGAAATATTGCTTCATCACTTCAAAACATTATCATTGTGTTGACAAGGCATTGTAGGTGAATTCAGCTTCTTCTTGAGCCCAATTTTCAAGGTCTTGATGGGATGGAACAACAAGAACCACAAATTAATTATGGAATGGATTTGCATGTAACATGATATTGTCAAAATAATGGCATACTACCAGAATTGCTTTCACCTGCACAAAGGAAACGTCTTGGGATCTGGTAACTAAAAAAATATTGGATGACTTACGAAGTTGAAATATTTTAGTAAGAATCATCAATACCTTGCCTGAAGGGGCATATTACTCGTGTTGAAACTTAACTATTTCCTACTTATAGTCAATAATATCAAGGCGGCCATCAGGATGAAATCTACTTATGTCACCAGTATAGAATCATCACATTCCTCTCTTGTCTTCCTTCTCTAAAACAAAACAATGTAAGAGTGTAAATTTTTGAATAAGTTAAGCCCTAGTGTTCAATCACCTTGTAGGACTCATCATTTTTCTCTTTGGTCTTGAAATAGCCTAGAGTTACATGGGGACCACCAATAACTATCTATCCTCGTGGCATTGATGAATCTGACATCAAATACCACCTCTTTCCCAATCAATCAGTTGCAAATGTAAACAAGAATATTCAACACAACATCAAATTAGAATAATATATGGTTCTAAGATAATTGGAACCGTCATAGGAAAGTCAATTTTAAGAAAACTATGAACTTTAGAAGGAAAAATGAACAAGAAAAATAGGCAGAGAAAGTTAGAATAACCTGAAAATTTTCATAGTGTATTTTAACCCCATTACATGAGCAATAATTACCAACATTTCCATACCCTCACTAATATTTGGTTGATGTCGATATCTTCAACACTGGTATCTACTATGTTGTTGACAACCAATTTTCTAAGCTGTATGTCTCATGTGCGCACACACAAAAATGTTGTCCATAAATACCTTTTCCCTGACAAAGAAATGCATTATAATTTTTTGCCAATCATGTCCATTTTTCAATTTTCCTTATATATAGGGGAAGCCAACATTTGTAGGAGACCATGTAGCAATATTATATCATATTCTAAATATATATTATATATTATATAGTAATTATATATTAATATATATTATATTATATAATATTATATATATATAATATATATATCTATATATATATATATTATATTATATATATATATTTATATATATATATATGCAATACACACAAACCCCTTTGCACCAGAAATTAAACACATTATACATGATAAAGCTTGAATCACCAATCATTAAACTGAACTAAAAATATTAAATATTTGCAAGAGGACATGTTGCAATACACATACACCACTTTGCACCAGAAATGAAACACATTGCAGATGATAAAACTTGAATCACCCATTATTCAAACTGAACTAACACTCCTATTCACTAGGAGTAGTTGAAAGTCATTAATAATTGCAATATTTCTTCTACCCATCAAAGCATATCTTGAGGAACTCAGCCAATTTTCAAACTTGTTCACCATCATGCCCATTTTTCAGTTTTCTTCACATGTACGATGAGACATCAAATTTCAACATTAGTAGGACGTCATGGTGCAATAGGCTCATGACCATAGGAAGAAAGCAAGAGGAAACACATGACTAGTAAATGACAAATAGAAAACATATCAAGGTATATAGTGCTCCTTTTTATTGTTATGACTTGAAATAAATTTATTTTGAATGAATCAACTCACCAATAGTTGCCATAAAAAGCAAAACGTAGTTGCAGCATCAAGTAAACTCTTTGTAGATTACCACCAGTAATTATAAAATAAGTGAGTGCATGAAAATATATATTCTTTACAACTAGAAATGATGAATGTGTCACTTTAAAGGAATCTAGAAAGGTTTATGTTGACATCAATATTTAATTAAGCTCTCTGGCATAAGTGTTATAATTCAACTATCGCAATCTATAAAACTATTAGATTTCACATGTGATTCTCCCAACCATCGTAGTGGACCATATACTGCAATTCACTACCATTGACATCCCTAATAGAACATGTTTCTGTAGAATTTTGGCTAGGGTTCTCTTCATACTCTTCAACATCCACTCATTGAGCTAATAAACAAGGCAGTTAAGTGAAGCTAGGAATGAAGGCCATGACCCAAAATAAGTCTGGAAGTTCATTTCTAAAGTGAGGGGAGAATTAATATCTCTAAGATAAATATGCTAATTACTATGTTTTGTTACTTTGTTAATAAAAAACATTTTGTTTCTCATAAATTCATGGATTCAGAACATTTAGGAAAGAAAAGGTCAAAAGTACACTCCATGAGAAATTTATGAAGGAATTTTTCCTTCTCTTTGGCAATTCTAATTGAAAATATCCATGCACCTTTTGGAAAATAATTGTATTTATGAAACCATCAACTATTCATCAAATTCAGCATTGCAAAACTCTTTGATTGTTCTTGAATTTCCTAACATCTTACAACGTTTCTAGGTCACTGGCCTATACAAGTTTTACCATGGTTTTCAAGTCTCAATTTATGCGTGCAAAGTTTTTTTTTTATTTTTACTAATTTCTTAGAGTTTCTAGATTTTCCGAGATGATGTATCCACCAAATTTTTCCTGCATTTTGAAAGACTCGAATTCATGGAAGAAGGGAATATTTATATACCATGATCTTGTTCACTAAATTTAAAATTAATTACTACATTTTAGATTAGTATTTTCAATTAGGCTTTATGATGAATATGTCCCCATCTTTGTTTTTGCTATGGACACAAAAGGCATGCAGTGCATTTTGGCCCAGTAATTGAAGAGAGAAAATATAATACCACATTTGATCCAATAATTGAAGCCACTCATTTCACAATGTATCCTTCGAGTCCTTGTCACGAGCCTCATTCCAATACACTAGGTGATTTTTATTTTTTTCCCTACTCATTTAACATTTGTCTCGGACTTAGTTTGACTTCCAGCTTTTTCTTCCTTCACTCAATTCACCTCTCTCTCTCTCTCTCTATCTATCTATCTATCTATAAGGAGGTTTCCCCCTCAAAGAGGCTACTTTTGAAGTCATTGATCTATCTCTTTCTTCTATTTTGTGAGTTGGTTGCATAACAATATACAATATTTAATAAGTTCCCTCATACATGACATTTATCACAAATATCGTCTCTTTCTATTCATGTTGTCTTTTGATTAGCCCTATAATCCACAATACATGAGTCATATAACCTAACTTACTTGTCATATGTCCAATCCATAATTTCTTAAAGGA
>APFE030429864.1:46757-106402 GCA_000404065.3 Pinus taeda | reverse complement strand
CACTTCTATTTTTAGCATTTCTTGTTGCTATTTTCAACACTCCCTCTCAACAAGAAAGGCATTCAACTTGAACCCGATCCTGTACCTCTGGAATGTTCTGCATGCAACACTTCTACCAAGTGTGGTTGCGCCAGCAACTCTCAGAACAAAAAAAAACTCCCCACAGACCTCTTTGTTGGGCTAGAAACACTCTGATGTTGAAGCTCTACCTGCTGCTGACAAGTGCTCCCTCTCTGACCGTTGAGCTAGTGTAACACTCCATGAATCTTGCATTGTTGCACACCTCTCTATGATATCCTGCACTGGTGCAACACTCTTGTGCCTCTCACATCGTTGCAGCCTACTAGCTCTACACAGTCCTGGGACTCCTGCACTATATCTCTCTCTACCACTCCATACGCATCTGTCTCTACCCAATCAGTTATTCCTACTACTCCTCATCGGGGCTACTGTAGCAAAGTCGAATCAAAGAGGTTGGGTACCTCAAGGATCCTGCCCCTCCTCCTTGGGACGATCACTCCACATTGCCCCACCTCCTACCTGGAGGTGTGGCTGCATGTAATCCCTCTGGCCACCTGGCTCGAAGTTTCCCCCTATTGGAGGTCTCTACATGAGTAGATGTCTCTACTTGATCTCCTCTCAACTTCTCTAGTTGTGGCTGCTCCACAACCTTCTAAAGCTGCTTCACTAATCATGGCTCCTCCACAATCGTCTGATACTTCTTCTGGCACTGCATGTTGAGAATTAATGTATTCTCCCTCTCAACCACCAAGTCTCCATCAGTTGCCTTGCTCCTCAAGGCTTTGCATGCATCTTGAACCTCAAGAGCATACAGGTTCTTGACCAGTGAACCGATCTGCATCACCTATCTAGTGATGATGTGTCTAAGGAAAACCTTACCCTTACTAAAGACTACATCACAACCTCTGTCTTCTAGCATCACAATCAACAGCAAGTTTATTTTTAGTCTTGGTACATACTTTGCATCGATCAAGGTAAGGCGAGATCCATGCTCCCTTTGAAAAATAACTGTGCCTACACTTGAGACACTATACTTTTAATCATTTCCCATTGCTATGAGTATCTGGAGATCTTTCTCCTCCAAAGTACTGAACAAACTCTTATTGTCGGTCATGTGGAAAGAAGCTCCACTGTCAAGAAACCAACCACTTCCCACCATGGATGAAACCATGCATGTGAATAGTGTGAAATCCAACTCGAACGATGAGGCTAGTGCCTCACCTTTTGATCCTTCCACGGATCCTTTCTTGGATTTCCTCAGTGGACAATTTGTAGCAAAATGGCCCACCTCATGACAACAAAAGCATCACACTTTCGATTTGTCAAACTTCTTCCCACCATGGGAAGAACTGGATTCGGAATGAGAAACCTTCACCTTCCCCTTCTTCACCTCACTCGCCAAGGCACATTTTTCTTCATCCTCCCTGGATGAAGAACCATCTCTGGTGCTTCTTCTAATCTCCTCCTGCATCAAATCTGACCAAAGTCATTCCCAATCTGGCAGTTTCTCTCTTCCATTAACTGAGTCCTAGTAGTTATGCTAGCTCTTAGGAAGACCAAGGAGTGCAAGACTCACCATGTCATCATCAGCTGTCGCGATCCCTAAAGTTCCAAGCTCATCCATACATGTGGTGAGCTTGTTCAGATATGTAGAGATCGTGTCACCCTTTTCACACTTGATCTTTTGAAGCTTGTCCTTCAGTGCCAACTTCCTCTGATCACTACTATTTTGATATAGATCTTTCAATGTTTTCCACATTGAAAACAATGTCTCCTTCCCATGGAGACTCGAGACTATGTGATATCAAACTCCCTCCAGAAGGATTCTCCTTGCTCCAGCCACACATTTCTTCCATTCAACCAATTCAGCAACAACAATCAGCTTGAGGACTTCTTGATCAATGAAGTCCTTTAGACCGTTATCCTATAGTACTGCTTCCATGCGATCCTTCCAGGCTATATAATTCGAACTGCCATCAAGGGTATATTCGAGTCTCAAACCATAGAACGCCATAGGTGAAATAGAGATGTGATAAGAACTCGATTTCTATATTTAGGAATCACAAACTTCAACTTCTCCCTTCTTGTATATTCTTCTTCCTTGATCACCTATGCTCTGATACCATGTATGAAATTCCCACATGTAGATCACCTGATAATGCAATATACTAAAGCAAAATACTTGATCTACTTCTACAACCAATTTAGCAGAAGCTTAATCGAACATGAGCAACATCAATTTGAACACATATAACTGATAAGAAGGAATCAATCACACATAACACAGAAGAAATATCCAGGGGAAAGCACCAGCCTAAAAGCCCAACTCTATATTATCATACAAGTGGAAATATAACCAGTATTACGAAAAGAATCAGCTCAAAAGCCATCCTTCTCTCTCTGCAATACCTCTGCTACTCATAGATAGTCAAATGCCTCTATCTAACCTCTGGTCTTCCCTCCAAGCCTCCTATTTCTTTGTGCAATTTTGATTGGGGTCCAATGTAGCCACTTGTGTGAATTGGCCTCTTCACACACTCACTAACCTATGATCCAACTACGCAGTCCTGAAGGAGATAAATCCTCATCCATGGATGGGCTTCCTTTATAGGAAAATTTTCATCCAATTGATAGTAGACTGTCCCTTCTTTGATCTCAACTGGGTCTCTATCTGAACTAACATGTATGAGTTATTCATGAGAGAATCTTCAGTTATCTGAAGTGCAACAGTTATATGCAATCATGCATTAACTAACTGAACTCACATTAATTTAAACAAACTATTTAAATCAATCTAACTGGACTTGACTCAGTTAACCGAGCCAACTAATTACAACTCAAATTAGAATGCATCCTTATCTCTTTAACCGATGGATAAATTCCTCAATTAATAGAGAAATTGTTGCATGTCCTCACATAGACTTCATGTTTGATTTTTCCCAACTAATTAACTCATGGAGAATTAATTAATTTATCTTCAAACAGTTGTTAAGTTCAAATTCAAATTTTACTTCCGATGTTTAGTCCAGGGACTGACTAAAATAGGAATCGATCCTAAACTGCTAAAAATAGCAATTCTATTTTTAGCACTTCCATTTTTCATTCCCTGTTGCCCAATCCAACACTGGTACCCAAACTACTATTTATAGCAGTGCTATTTTTAGCACTTCTATTTTTAGCATTTCTTGTTGCTATTTTCAATAAGGGTACCATTCATTTATGGTAGTTAGCACTCCTTCACTAATATCTATACTTGATGTGCCAACCTTCCTTGGGTGTCTATTTTTGCAATTGGATTCCACAAGAAAACCATGTGACCACCATGATGGCATTGGTACTAATGATGGTCAACATAAGAATGGTTGTGATGAGGAATTTGCCATCAATGGTCATGATTGGCTTGTGTAACCCTAGACTAATTTATTCCCAATTGTGAGGTCACTGCATATTTTTCATTGTCGCTTATTCCTTTTGGTGATATCACTGCCTCGCCTCCATTCCTCCTTAGCATCTTCCTCTCAGTGGTTTCACATATGCCATGGAAAAATAGATACACGTATGCCTCTACCACCCGTGATTCCCAAGGTTCCTATAGGTATACCCTGTGTTGAATGGGTTCCCTTCTTGTTTACTTTTTTTTTTAAAACTATAAATATAATTTCCCCACCGATTGTGTGAAGGTTTTCCTCCAGGGATTCCAACAATAGACTTAGTCTCAACTCCAGGTGGAAATTGCAGCTGCTTCGGGGTGTATGTTGTCAAATTATTCTCGAGGTAATTTTCCTTTGATGGATTCCGTTATCCCTCGAATTGTTTCCACCACTACTGCTAAGTTTTCTAGCACTGACCGAGGATTTACTTATCCTAGTCTCTTTCTTTAGTATACAGAGTTCACGAGCATGTTGTCCTCTCGCTACCATGACCTCCATTCTTTGGAGAAAGGAGGTGAAGTAGGGTGCATGTACTTAGACTATGTTTATGATTTAATTTTCCCCACGGCTATGCATTACATCTCTACATAAAATTTATGCCTTGGTTACCTCCTAGTCACACAGGGGTTTTGAGGTTCAGCATTCTAAATGTCACTGACTCAATTCTAGAAATGAAATGCGAGCTCTTCCCAGGTATTTACAGATTTTATATCTATCAAACAAAGTTACCATCTTACAATTTTGTAACTTGGTATTACTATAAAACTTCTTCCCCATACCCTATTTCATTTGTCTTCTATTATTTATTTTTTTCTCTACCTCTTTAATTTTTATGTTGTAAGTGTGCGACTCTGAGGCGTATAAGGAAAATCTCACCTATTCCCTGAAACATGCTCTCGAGAAGATAGGTAAAGGTTTTAATCTTACTTTTCTATTAATTTTCACAATGATTACTTTCTTTCCTCTCTTTTATCTAAAATTCTAGTGCTCACTATATGATTCTCATCCCTTGCCTTCCTTTCTTGTAGGTGTGTGCATTTCACCCCTTTCGTTCATCAATATTCCTCCTGATCAAAAGCTTCAACGTTGTCTTGACATGAAATAACTTCCTCTAACTTTTAGGTTGGTTAGATACCTGTCCTTATGGTCTAATTATTTGCGCATTTCAAGGTGTTTTTCTATGTAGCGTGTGTTTGGTGTATGACTTCACCATTGCATGAATCATGTGTGTTTTCGGATGTTTTAGATTTTACTAAATTATGAAGATCCTCTGTGTTCTCTATAGTTTTCTACATTGGTGCCTGTTAGTTGAGTCTGAGTTTACTCAGTTATTATCTATTTCCTTTTTCCAGGCTCACACTAATGGTGTCCCTTCATTGTTTTAACACATATCGAGCATTATGGTGCCTTCCAACATAGTTTTCATCCCATGCAAAAGTCGTTATGTAGTGTGGTTAAATTAATATCATTTCTTGTATATTTAATGGTCATGTTTGGACTATGGCCTGCTCGAGGAATTTTCCCTTTTTATGGAAATTGGATGACAGTGGTGAAATTATGTTCCTCACATTTTACAGATATAAACATATAGTCAATAATTATTCTTACACCTTGCATTGCATAAATTAAATGGATGTTTCCATCAGTTAAGTGGGCATGTTTTGCATCTGATTTAATGTTAACGATGAAAGTAATATTCAGCACCTATAATACTTTTCTATTGTATATCGCCTCTATCATTAGTTAATAGGAAGAGATATTAATTGGTTATAGATGATTCCTGAGTCCTTCATGTCTTCCTTGTTCCTTGCTAAGAGTATTAACTGCTTGGGTTGGATAGTCATCTTTTAAATCATGTAAAAATATGTATTAAAAATATTATGGTTGGGTGTTTACTTATGTTATTGATTTGCTATTCATTTCTTGAGGAATATATGCTTGTGTGTATCAATTGTTTATTGACTATATGATAAAGACTAATATTTAGATGAAAGGGAAACATACTTAACTGATTTCTTGTAGAATTTTTCTTCTCTCACTTTTTTTTCTTTATCTCTTTTTCTCACATGTCTTATGGCATATGATGTCAAACTGACTATTGATTTTTGAAAATAATTTTATCTTGGATTTAAAAGAAACATTATCCAAGGAGTTGTATATCACAGACCCATTAATTATTTTGTGTTAGTTCTTATTGCTTCCATTATCATACCAATTTCATACTCACCCTTCTCTAACGCACTGACATAATATTTAGCTGCATAGGCTAATTTTCCACATGAAACAAGGAAATATAACTCTGTGCATAGTATGGTTCACACTAGACACGTTGGCTTCACACCTATATTCCTATATTTTTAATTGTGGTATTTTGTTTTCTCTTTTCCAATAGAAGGTAAATTACTAGGAGTAGTTTACATGCAACTTCACAACAAGTTACAGTTTCCACATGTTTGGATTTATGATAATAAGAGGTTATAATTTCTACATAGAGAGATTTACACTAATAACATATTATATTTTTCACATAGATATATTTATGACAATAACTCCGTGCATTCTAATAAATTAACAAACTTTGTCCCCACATGGATTCCCTCCCCCCTACATCTCTACACTATACTCAATTTTTCGAAAACATATTTTATGCGGTTATACAACGATATACTTAAATCAGTAAATTAGAAATAACTAAAATAAAATAATCGAAGTAAATTCATATAATCATAAATAATCACACCAGAATATCGATTATGGTTAAACACTTGGGAATCTCACACTTTCTCACCACTCACCCTTAAACTACAACCGACCAGTTCGCCCCCGAGCTGAGATGCTCTTTCCAGGTACCAAAAACCCCCTTGTTGATCCCTTCAATATGTATTTAATACATTTGTTTCATGATAAGGTTTCCTTTAGCGGCGTCGCACTTTTGTGGATTTTCTTATCCAATTGCCTAGGTTTTCCCATAAAATCTTGCCTCTCTCCTTTGACACTTTTATGATTATCCAATCTTAGCATCTTTCTCCAGCTAAGAAACTTGAAGGATTTTTCTCTCCCATCCATTAAGATTATCTAGAATTCCCTTTAGAATTCTTGTCATGAAATTAAATCTCATTTATCAATGAGATTTTATATTTATTTTTATTTGGCAAGAATCATGTTTCTAGGTGTCTCATTACCAAGTACATACATCCTATCTATCTATTTATTAATAAATAACCATTTACATAATTACTTTAGTATTCTTTTTTTGCTTTTCTGCTATTCTTTCTAACCCAACTTAGTCTAACCAGAGCAGTTTTACCACAATGGAAGGATACTACAGTCCTTCTCACATAATGGAAATTATACTTTACAATCAAATCTTTGGCTCTTAAATAGAAGATGCATAACCTTAGCCCTATAACCTAGGGGAGTGTTATCAATTGGAATCATAATCTAAAAAGAGTCTTCTAGAGATAAAAAACATAAAGCATTTTTTTCATCAATACTCTCTCTCTAACATCTAGACTAGTGCATGCTGGTCTGAAGGGGTCTCCCTAAATATATGAAGTGTACTCTTCTAATTTCAGTAATGAAAAGAGTTCCAAATCTGCAATCGAATTTGTTGATCTACAATAAAAGCATTCAATATTTGCACCACTAGTTTCAAATCAACAAGTCTATAATTCAAATCTCCAATGACAAATGTCAAAATCTGACCGATCCCACACAAATCCATAATAATAAACTTTTAAGTTTGTAAGTAAAGTTGCAAACTAGCAGCTCAAGTTTGCAAATTTGTAATGAAACTTTCCAAAGATAGTGATTAGTTACTGAAATTTATTTTCAAATTCTGCAAGAAAATATTAACCTTTAGCTTTAAATTGATAGGTGCAATAGTTCAAATGGGATGGATTTCAAAAAATAAGAATACTAGTGTACTAGTGAAGAAGAATCTTACTATCAAGAAATTTTGAATAAGAATGCTAACAAAGAGAGATAACATAAGATATAATTCTCACACCTATGAAATACCTAAATTAATCACCACAAATGATGATTTTTATTTCTTTATCAGATGAGTAGCAAATAATAGATCTGAGGAACTGAGATTGACTTCACACCCATAAAAGAATCTTAGGGGATCTAAAGATCAAGCCTTAGGACCTGTATCTCTTGAAGACCAACATTATGAAAGTAGTATAAGAGAGACACCCAAATCAAACATTCAATGGTGCCTCCAAGAGTTTGAACACTCAAGTAGGAGAAGTAGAGAGAAGTAGGAGGATGAAAATTTTAAGGCAGTAGTGATGATTTCCTTTAGCCTTCTCCTTTTATAATTGAGAATTGACTTATTCTGACATCTCTCAAAATAAAATCCTAATTAAAAAATAGTTTTCATGCAAGGTCAACTTGTCCAATTATTAAGTAATCCCAAAAACACACTAAGAACTGCCTAAGGATAGGAATTTAGGGATACTCACTTAATCGTTATCCTCACATGCATAATCTTCAACAACAAAAGCACCTTCTCTATCTAATAAATGACACATTTAACATTATCCAAAATATGGTCATGCAATTTACCCTATCTGCATATAATATCAACATAACAAACGGGAAAAGAATAGCCAATTTGGCCTCAAATAAGGGGCTCCAACTATTCACAAACTGAAAAATTTGTCCAGAATTTTATATTTAAGATCAAGATTTTGAGGTTGGGCTAGAATTCACCTAAGAAAGGAGCTTGTTAACATTTGAAACTAGAAGGGCTACATGGCATCCTAAGAATTCACATTATCACCTCACACAATCACCCTGCACTTTTAGTTAGTTCTTGCTAACCTATGCAGTTCATGAGTGAAGAGTGAACTCTAAAGACCACAAAACACTATCAAACTGTAATAAAATATTTCCATAATTTACTTGGCCTTTTCCTCTCCCAGGTCATGATATCATTCATAAAACCTTTGTCGTAGGAATGAGAGTTGAGGGTGGATTCTAGTGCAGTCATTGGCATACCATGGCTATCATATTTCTTTGTTCTTTTGGATTAAAAAAATAGACCTAGAATATGCACTTAAAAACATTAAACAACAAACCAAATTGCATATCTACATCTAAATATTTATGTTAGCCTTGGGAAATGTGTAAGTTTGCTAACAAAACACAAAAATATGCTCCTCAAGGGACAAATATGCATGCATAACAGTAAGAAAAAAGTGTAAATAACAAAATTATGAGTAGTGACCTAAATTCCTCAAAGCTTGTAGGCTATAAAGAGTAAAAAAATAACTGCACGGGAGTATTTCTTGCTATCAATCAATTCAAGAAATCGAAGTAACAAAAAATACACCATAAACCAATGAGATATAGTTGTTGAATAAACGTTACCCCTTTAATTCCAAAATAGCAGGTACAAGGTTTGTGGAGAGGATACCAATTTCACCTACACGAACTCCTGAGGGTGTTTCACCACTTCTGAAGAGCCTTGGGCCCTAGTGTTAAGAGATGAAATCATGTGAACATAATGCAAGCAACCTCTATCTCTACTATGCACTCTCACAATCATTCTAATAAAAAAAAAGAGTATTAAGTGATTAGAACTCAAGCAAAATCACTAGTGAATAACATCTTATCTCTCTTCACTATACTCCTCCCAGATTTAAAAAATATGCATAGGAATACACAAAAATACTATAGCTATCAATAAAAGTAGAAAGTATGATATGCTAAAGATGGATCCTCTCAATAAAGGAAAAAGAGGCAACAAAAGGATCATAAGTCAAAATAAAGCAAGTATAAATCTCCACCAAGCCATGCATTCTATCTCTTTGCTAAAAGTAGGATACAAACACTACGTGAGTCTTGTTGATTTTCTTAAGTGAATTATGATCTTTTAATTTGATAATTACTTCCAATGATTTATTTAATAAAGTTATGTCACATACATCATTAAGAAACTATACATAGAAAATCTCTACAGTAATGCAATAATCACAATAGGACCATAAAGAGACAACCATGCCCACAAGGAGACACACATTTTTCACCTAGGAAACCCAAACTTGAAGAAAACCCAACAATATTTTCTAGGAGAAATTCTTCAGTTTGATAAAAGTACATTCTAATATTCAAGACAAATTAAGTTAAACAAGCCACAAATAATTCCACAGGTCAAACTTGGTCAACACAACAACTTGGTCAAACTTTCCATAATGGAGCTTGGTTAACTACCTTAGAAATGTAGTCAAACTCACCATTACAGACATGGTCAAACACTCAGAAAACACATTTTAATTGATCTCAGAAATTTAGTCAGATAGCCTAAGAATTTTGGTCAAACAATGGTCAATGTTAGTCAAACTTTAGAAGACTTCAGTCTACTTATCCTCCTCCTTCACACATGTGAACAAAAAACACATGTATTTTAGTGATATGAATTGATATCCAATTGAGGGAGTTGAGTTTGTATTTATAGCGGTCTAGATGTGTCCAAGGGGCATGTATCCTTGTGTTGGGTTGACCTAACCATTTCAATTCAATTATTTTGATGTTTCTCCATCTTTGAATACCGACAACAACAACAAAAACTCAACAAGTCTCCCAACAAAGCCTTTCCAAGACTATGTGCTTTAATTTTGGGAGAAAATAGAAAGCGTAATGAAGCCATGTCAAAAACACTCTTCTCCACCATAAAAAGATTAAAATATCTCCTCATACCATACACTATAAATGGAGGCAAAAGTAATATTTCTAAAATAGGAAACTAAGCAAGATAAGACTCCTTGACCCATATGATTTACCACATGAACAAAACTAGCATGATTGTAACTAATTGGAACTCTTGATTAAAACCCACTAATTAGAACTCTTGATTAAATTACTTCGCATGATAAAGTTGCAATATTGATTTTGTTGTATAATGTATATTGTGCTTGTGAGGATCTAGGGTTTAAAGACAGCATGTATTGGCAAATCCCTAGGGTTTTTGATAGTCAAAATTGAATACCTAGGTTAATTATCTAGGGTTTGTAATTTTAGGGTTTATAAACCCTAAGTGTGTCAGAACAAGAAAAATACAGGGTTTATGGATAAAACCCTAGGACTATGATTCTAGGGTTTCTATTCATCTAGGGTTTGGATATAAAACCCTAGTTGATTAGTAAATCCTAAGGATTAGGGTTAGGGCTTATGGGTTAAGGCCTTGGGTAAATTGCTTCTGGAAACCATAGTTCCATGATGCATACATATCAAGGCTCGGTAAACTAATTTGAACCTCCATATCAAGGTTATGATGGATGAACCTGGGAATATGCTTCTTTATGTGTTTGACTCCCTAATGAAAGAGTTCGTTGTCAAACTGGACAAGAAGAATCTTGGGTTGATTCCCTATTTGGAACTAGAAGTCTAAATTTTCCCTTGGGCAAGGGAAGAACGATATCAAGATTCTATTCCATACCTATGATAATCATGTGCAACCAACCAATTAGGTTGCAAGGATTCTCTAAATAACTCAGAAGTATTGGTGATAGAAAAGTAAAAATAGTGGTTAGTTTTGTCTCTCATATGATGAGCATATCAGTGTTTTGTGGGAACTAGTCTTACGAAGGTAGGGTGTATGGCAGCATGTGTAGGGTGTTACGAAGCAATTTATCAAGGGTTTGTTTTGAGAATTGATATGAGAATCCAATGCTCTATGATAAGATAAATCATATTGGCATTCGTTATCACTACTTTCATTACTGGATGCAGAAAGGAGTGGTGAAGCTCCACTATATCTACATTATTGATTCCTTCTAGGCTAATTCCTAGAAGAGATACAAAGCTCTTCTACTCTTGGCAAAGAAGTTTATGTCGAGACCTAAAAAGGACGTGAATATCTATTATTTTGATGTTATGGTACTCTATATGATTCCGAGTCTAGTCTGAGACCTAGAGATGCCTCAAAATTAGTGTTTACAAATCAAGATGTTGGTTCAAAGAAAGAACTATGTCGAGATCTCGTCTGAACTATGATTCAAGACATGCTTATGAAGGTGTTCAAGATCTAAGGTTCTGTCACATGATCAAGGTATACATTATCATCACAACCTTTCACCTGGTGTAGTAGTATATTTTGCATATGATGAAAAAGATCATATCTTACTGAACATGATCGAGACAATGACAAAGTTCATATCTTACTGAACATGATCGAGACACTAACTTAAAAGAATCCAGAATCAAGAATATTTTCAAAGATAAATGTTCAACATAGGAGATGATGATTCTAACATGAACGTGTCTCCTCATGGTTGAATATCTATAAAAATTGACAAAAGAGTAAAAAAAAATCCATATTTGTTTATGAGTTTGCTCAAAATCTCTGTATTGCAAGGGAAGGAAAATGATCTTTTGAGTTCCATCAATTTTGTTGGGTTGGATTTTCTTCTCTTTATAGACTCAATCCTTTATTAATCCCTCATATTATAAATAAAGGGGCCCATTTCAAACATGCCATTGGATTGTGGTGATTTCTTGGATAGTTTGGCCTCTTCGCTCAATTTATGGAACTAATGATTCCATAAGTTAGATGCTATTTCAAAACTACGTACTACAATTTCTTCCTACTATTGAGTAGATTATGAAAGGAGATTTCAATATGGTGGAATGGGATAAAGATAGAATTGGAAAAATATTAGACACTAAGGTTCTTCAAGATTTATTAGTTTAATATCATGGAATGCAAGGGATGCTTCTAGAGAAGGAATGAAATATTTGATATGGGGTGCCACCCATTCTATTTCCTGCTTAAAGAGATAAAAGATCTAAATTCTTAATATGCACTTTATTGGCTCTGCAGTCAAACCAAAACTTACACAATATTTAGTTGAAAGAACAATGCAGTTCCATGACACATTTACTCAAGAAGCAAGAACTATTATGAGTAAGACAAAATTTCTCACAATTGTTTAATATGGATTTCCAGATTGACTTCATATGATGTGTCATTGGTTGACCAGTGGAGATAGATGCTATGTAGATTTCAAAGTGAACTCCATAAAATGTTTCGTAGAGATCTTCCACCAACTAGAACCTTAACATAATTAATAGAAGTTTGACAACAAAATATGTAATTCTATTGTTAATCCCTTTACGCCATCCATGGGTGGCTAAAGAAAACTAGATTTGAGGAGTTTCCACTGGCAAAATCTAGTAGGAATGAAAGGGGTTCCTGATTATAAGATTGTAATTTATATTTGAGTTATGTAATATTCCATATAATTGAACAAATATAAGAGATATTGGAGGGACAGCCCCTGGAATATTCTTATTTCATGCCATAATACGAATGTTAATCATGTGTGTAGTATCAAAGGCCTTTTTAAGACCAGAAATGAAGTAGGAAGAGTTGGAGATTTTAAGCTCATAGGTTAGTTATTCTCAAAAGGATTTGGATGGCATGAGTAAATTATCCAAGTGTTGTACTATGTAACAACACCCCCCATTTATAGGGACTAATAGTTAGTATTTGACATATAAATGGGGACCCTTTTAAATTTTTAATTTTTGAAAATAAGATCTCACTCTAAAAATTTTCCTTAAACCTTTAGAATGCAACCCATACTTAACACTTTTATCGCAAATCACATCTCGCAATTTTCCATGTGACAATTATAAACATCCTAAAGAAAATACCAAAATGAGATATGCGATAAATCCCCCACTGCGATTTTCCAATCACGACATGCTAAGAATATACAATCGCACTTCACAAGTTGCAATTTAACAAAGCATGCCATTATGTTATCCCTTAAAAATTGCGAAATGTGATATTGCGATGTTTCACAATCACATTTCGCATTATCTCCAAACAACACTATATTGCAACATTTGAAAGTCATGATGCAGAAAATTAGACGTAAATTGCACGAGGTTATTAAGTTTTAATGAAATATCAAGTGGGTTGACAAAGCAATTATTGTTTAGTAGCTCGAGGAGAGTAGTTAATGTTTTCAAGTCATGGCTGGTTAACATAGAGATTGCGTTCAAATCTTCCCATGATTCAAGTCATTTCAAAGAGCTCTTCAGCCTTAATTTCCATCAATTGTTTACACTGATATATCTCTCTTTCATTTAATGGAAGCTTCAAAAGAGATGTACTTACAAAAAGTAATGCAAAAATAGAAGCAAAAGAGTGTTTTAGAGTCTGAGGTTACAAAGATGTTGCCCATATTTTCTAATACGGTTTGCACAGCTGATGGAGGAGTAGTGGCATGGGAAGTTATCTATAATAGACTTGAAGATGAGCAACCTAAAGTTACTATTACCAAGGCAACAATAGATTGAATACAACCCTCAAGATTTCAATTCACAAACTCTTCTTGCTTTCTTCTTCACAGAATAGGAGCAAGAGCCAAGATACTACCATACATAGATATGGTTAGATGGGTGGTGGAGATTGTCAATATTGAAGACAGACAATTCAAGAAGTCAAATATGGAGCTCATGGGATCATTTAAAGTTGAAGATTTGAAACAAATGTATCATCTTACCGACCCTCAGGATATATATGATAGACCATTCCTAGCCAAGTTTGTGAAACAAAATGAAGAACCCTTTAAGATGATTAAGGGGTGGAGAGTCCTAGAAAACAAATTCAAATATGATAAGATAGGTATGCACCCCATAGCTTATTTAGAAAATCCCCATAACTATGCAGTCTCCATGTTATGTAGATTCTATGGAATGATTAATAATACCAAGTTATCTATAGAATAGGTCCCTTTAATTGGTGCAAGTATCAATTTTTATATAATGAATTGGGCTACTATCCTCTTTGACAACCTAGCTATGACTATTACTGAATATTGTCAAAAGAGATCCACCTCCACAGAAAAACTTCCTCCATTTTATATGAGTGCTTATATCATGGACTCTATCTGCTTCTGTACTAAGTTTTGAATTATAGGTAGGAAATGGACCTTGCAAGACCCATACCCCATCCATCTCAATCACAAACAAATGTGGGAATACCATTTTATACACCATTTTTACAAAATATGCCATGATGTTATCTTACCATTACATCAAATGATTTTTGATAAAAGGGCCTCGATATTTTCTAAGGAAGCTACTAAAAACCTTCTTGTAGTAGGCAAGTAATTTGCAGAGCAATGGTTCACATATATCAAAGTTTATGATAGTACAACATAACAACATGTACTTTCTTTGTATGTCTTCGACAAGCTGTTAGCCAGAGAAATAGCTCAGCAAACTATTGGAAAAGGATTAAACAAGACTTTGAAAGATAACAAAAAAACACTATGGCCACCCTTTCCCATCCGGTATGGTTCTTTTTCATTGGTGAACTTCAACCATGCAAACAAAGAATTACCGAACATAGAGACCCTGAGGCTGGCTACTCTACCAAAGAGGCAATTTGACCCAGAGAAAGTAGCACAAAGTGTTACTACGACAATAAAGGTCAAACCCTTTATCCATGAAGTTCATCAATTTGAAGATTTATTACAATTAGCTGAGTCATTTGAACAAGCATGAAATTAGGTGAAGGTGAATTTGAATCCTGACGACTTTGAAAGGTTTCAGGAATTTATAAATTAGAGGCTCAAAACAATCCCATTACATTTGTTAAGAACTGATGACAAACCTACGCCCAATGTGACCATTAATATTGAGGGACCAAATTTTCGAATAGAATCTCAGGTGAATGTAGCCCAGAACACAAGGAAGATACAAGAAATAGAGGCTACAATAGAACCTGACAAAAGGTCAGTTGAGAAATAAGTCAAAACTTACCTAACTCAAGATACCAGTCCCAAAGGCGAAAGGAGCGATATGGAGAAGGAATGGGACCAGTTTAATAAAAAACTCCAAGATACTTCCAAATCAATAGATGTCTAAGAAACTACAGGATATCATACTCCATATCAAACTTAGAAAGTTTTAGAGTCTAGAGCAATGGATGAACAAGGAACAAATTCATAGAATGCAGAAATCATACCTACATTTCCAACATCTAAGGTTATTCCTAAAGGTTATGGAAATTCCTCCTTTAGATGTATTCTACAACCCACTACATAAGGTTATAGTAATAATATAGAGGAAGAGAAGGAGGGTGGAAACACCTGCAATCCCACCAGGGAATGAACCAATGCATATAGTTTGGAAGTATATTCCTTCAAATCCAACTAAAAATTTAACTAGGTTGTCACAATTTGCAGGGCCATATGCTACTGCCACCGTTGATAAGGCCACTGAAGTATCTATTTTGTTAAAGGAAAGAGAAGAAAGGATAGCACAGCTTAAGCAAAATTTGGAAATCAAGAAAGCAAATGTGTGCAAGCAAGCCACATAACAAATAGTCCAATTACAACAGAGTATTGAAGCACTTATTATAAGCCACGAAGTAGATATCTCAACCAAGAATATGAAAATCCAAGAATTGTAAGAGGCTATGGAGAAATATAAAGATTTCCCCACTATTGATGAGTTCATCAACGAGGCATTGGAGCTAAACTCCATTCTGTCAAAACAACAAGATATATTCTGCTAGAAAATGTCCCATATCACCCCTTATTTGAATACCAGTGATCAATTAACAGATAAGGCAATTGATCAAAGAACTGATTTTACTGACTTAAATACTAATATCTCTGACTATATTGAATGGAAACAAATTGAAGAAGGAAGAAGTGCTAATATGCTAGAGATTGAAGAGACACATAAAGACATATTATTCATAGATTCAGATGCATGAATCATGAATGCAGAATTGGAAGTAGCAAGAGCAGCAAGAGTGGTAAAGAATATAATAAAAGCAGTCAATCACACTTTGCACACCACCAACATGATAAAAAAAGGTAATGCAAAGTCACTGCCAGATTTGAAAGACTTGGATAAAATCTGGAAATCAAAGATGAAAGCCTAAAGAGAGGCAATCACGAAATTATCAAAGACTGACTTGGAGGCATACTGGCAATTTCTTGTCAAACCTCACAGCCAAATTATGACACTGAATTTTTCACCGATTTCAACGCAAATAATGCTTCCACATCTTACATATGTCATATTTGCACAATAGGTCAGAATGCAATTCGGAGCACCTCCTCAAGTAAAACCAATGTCTGACATATGTGACCTCACGGAAAAGCTGGCAGAGAGCAAGACATTTTCATAGCCTCGAGTCATCAAATCAATTTCATTTTTAGAGTTAATTACTAGTTAAGAGGAACGTTGTTTGAAACCTCCTCAAATAATTTTTGTAATCTATTTTTTAACTTTAGTTAGATAGTATTTATACCTTTCTCATGCATTTAGAGAAGGGTCAAGGGTTTTATCAAAAAACATTTGCAAAGAATGCAATTTTGTATGTTTGTAGATGCCTTGATGAAATTATGGAACATGGTCACTAATTTTGAATATCAAAGTACTTTCCTTTGTTGATGCACTTCTGTATGCTTGGAGAATAATTTGATTGAAAAAAGGAGCTCATCTATGTCACTAGTCAAATGAGCAGAACCTCACACATATGGTACTTTTATCTTGTATGATCAGTTCTATTTTATTAAATTAGTGATAACATTTTGTTTCATGAATTATATATGGAGTATGTTCTTTCTGTTATGTGTTAGTTGCACTATTGTATAATACTTAGCTGAAAGCGTTTATTTTCATATATGATCATTATGTATATGCGATATAATCTCCACATTTCTTTGACTAACTATTTAGTCAAAAAAATTATCTTTACATGTTATCATCTCTGTTTAACACATGAATGATCTTTATTACCATGCACCAAATAGATATCTTTTTCAAATCGCATATCACACAGAATAACCCGATTTTATATTAGATTAAGTTAAGTAGAGATTTTCATGTCAGAATAGGCCATTTAGTTATCATTATTCTTATTTCAATCACTCGAAAACCACCCTTCATCATTTTCAAACCCACGGTGGGAAACTGGTCCCATCATCCCCAGTCGGAGCCACCATACCTAATGGAAAAGGAGTTGCCTTTAAGGTCCGGACCGGGTGGTTATCCCTGATGTTGGAGTAGCAGAAATCTGAGGCTTCAATTTTTGGTGCTAGAAGGAGGGCCATCTAACTATGAATCGAATATAAATCTAAAGGTCAATTGAAAAACATTCATAAGAGTCAAAACCCCTCCACAACTTCTACATCTTCTAGATCTTGTTCAAAATCTCCTGATAAAAAATATGAAGTTGTAGAAACCTCTCCCTCGTCTCCTGAAGTATTAAGACAAGCACCTTCTTCAGATTACACTTTTGAGTCTCCCAAAGTTCACTCCTTAATACAAAAATTGGAACAGATATCCATTTCTCCTGAGAAACCTGAAAAGCCTCAAGCTTATGAAGAAAGTGTCACTTGCCTATTGCGAGATACTAGTGTATTAACTCTACTACAAAGTGAAAAGCTCGGAGTAACCCCTTTTGAGTTTCCCATTCATTCACGACATTAGAAAGCCACCACATCAAAATCTAAATCAGAAACCAGCTAGATCACATCACCTTTCCCTCCATTTACTCCCCTAATCACTTCTACTCAATCCACCTCTTATCAACTATCCATTTTCTCGACTCAAATAGTTAGTGTTGCAACCAATAGTACTAGTCCATTAGTAAGTTCTTCACCATCCCTAACTACTTCTGGATTTTCCTCCTCATCTTCACAACCCTAAACACAAGTTATGGCCATTCAACCTGCCCAACCTTGGACAAACACTGGTGTTGTACTAGTTCCTAATCCAAACTCTCTCCTAACAAACCGAGAATAATGGGTACCTAAGTATAATATTGATGATGTCTTCCTACTGAATAACATCTAAATAACTTTATTCTAGCCATGAACCTTAATGGAGTTGCGCATGAAGATATTTTTATCAGATTTTTTCCTCATACTTTCCAGGGATCTATAGGATCCTGGTACTTTTCCCTTCCAGCAGGCTCAATAAGAACCTGGGACACTTTTGAAGAAATATTTCTTGCAAAATTTGGTGATGATAGAACCATGGCATCTTTAATTAATGATCTTTCCAACCTAAAAGAAAGTTCAGATGAAAGGATCAAAGACTTCAACTCCAGATTTAACAAGTTGCTAAACAAAATCCTAGATGCCTCTAGACCTGTAGTAGATGTACAAATAGAGTGGTACATATCCTCCCTTCCCTCTAATATCACAATATTTGTAGATAGAGCCAATAAGGCTACCCTTGTAGAAAACATGAAAGAAATGTTGTCTGTAGAAAGAATAATTATTGCCTTAGAAAAGAGATTACACATAGAAGAAAGGAAATCAAAGAAAGTGACATTCAAGGAAGATTCAAAAAAGAAAGCTCCAAAGGACCCTTTTGACCTTGAAGGCCTTCAAAAGGTGCTAAATACCATTTCAAATGAAATGGTCGAAATCAAGAAACAGGTTGCAAAATCATCTTCTCCTAAGAAAGCATTTATCCCATTCAAAAGAAATCCTTCTTCTACATCCCAACCACCAAATACTATTTCAAACACTGAATATGATTAGGAACCAGAAGAAGACTCAGCAACCGAAGAAGAAGCGGAAACTAAAGAAGAATTTGAGTTAAATGGAATGTGGGATTTTATTCTATCAATTGAAGAGGAAGCAGAAGCTATGCCAGTTACTACAAGAAGTAAAAGCTCTATTGATACGTCAACAACAAATCAGAAACAGAAAGCTACTACTCCTGCAAAGGAGAAAACACTAAGTAAGAAATCTAAGACTACTCAAACTAATTTGATTCCATTATATCCTCCAACTACTTATAAAAATGTAATAATCTTGGATACAATGGAACATAATATAGTTGAAGATATGAAAAAGACGAGAGCAAATATTTCATTACCTGAATTGACTAAACTCAAACAACAACAGAAAATCTTACTTAGAGAGTTAAAAGTAGTTCCTGTAGCTCCTTTACCCACTGTTGTAGTTACTCATGCTGCTAAGGATATGGGAAAGCCTCCTTCATCCTCAAACAAAGTAAATCCCATAGACCTAGTTCTAATAGGCAATAGATTTATCCCTTATACTCCTCCATTTCTTCTTACTTATGAAATTTTTAACAAAAATGTCCATAATTTCCTTATTGATTTAGGTGGCTTTTCAAACATCATGTCAAGAATTGTGTGCACTAAATTAAATATCACACCTCAAAAATTTGTTGTACACATAGTTCAACTGGACAGGAGAAAATTAGGAGTACTCGGAGAAATGATATCAGTTTCAATCAGGCTTTCCTCCAACCCAAAAGTTTCACAAATAATCAATATTCTAGTGGTTGATATCCTTGAATTCTATGGTTTAAGTTTAATTAGGGATTGGTCTTAAAAGTTACACAGATACTTTGCAACTGATTGGTCTCATATGTGGTTGCCATAAAATTGTAAACCTAACCAAATGAGAGTAAACCGTGAGAAATTCATGAAGTACACAATCACTTATCTTGAGGGGAGAAATGAACCAGTAGCTTTCACCAATAATATAATCAGAAACTACTCAGCTGATTCATTCTTGGGATCCTTTAACGCACAAAGATCTCCCTTTCTAGATAATGTTGTAGTATCTCAGATAGAAAAAATTTCGCATACAGATGCTTCCAAGTGTATAAATTTAGTTGATAAAATTGTAGATAATTCATTATTCTGGACTCTTTATTTTGATGGTTCTAAGTCTAAAGATGGTGCAGGTGCTGGATGTATCTTAATTCGCCTGCAAAGAGAGAAAACCATGTCAGCATAGAGGCTTGAATTTCAATGCATTAACAATACTGCAGAATATGAAGCATTAATTCAAGGGCTATATAAAACCATCGGCATTGATGTCAAGTATTTCCAAGTATATGGAGACTCTGAAATATTTATTAAACATGTAAGAAACATAATCCATTGTGTGTCTGGGCATATCAAACATTATCAATCCCTAGCCCAGAATCTTACTTCTTACTTCACTGCTTTTAACATTTCTTCAGTCCCCAGATTACAAAATGCATGTGTTGATTTACTTGCCAATGTAGCACCTAAGTCTATACCTTTAGAGGAATTTAGCCCAGATAGATTTTCTATAGAGTTAATTTTTAGACCATCAATCCATGATAATGTAACAATTTGGAGACTGTTTAATAATGATGTTGAAATAATTGATTTCCTTCCATCCGAAGGATCTTATGAGGAACAAATCATAGATGAACATGAACATGACATGAAAAAAACCATAAACAAGATTAGAATCCAATTCCAAAGTCTGTAGTCAAAATGGAATATCTCTATGATTTGAAAGAGAGATTTAAAAAGATTACCAACTCCAAGACTCAGAGTTCTACTTTGAGATTTGAAGTGGTAAATCTTGGCAGATCTGAAAAGCCTCAAAATGTCAACCTAGGTCTTGGTTTATCATTCAAAGAAAGGATATCATTCATCAAATTGTTGAAAACATATAAAGGTGTCTTTTCCTGGTATTATTAAAATCTCAAGACCTATGATACCTCTATAACTCAACACACTATATCGATGACCTCTAGTGAAAAACTAGTTCAACAAAAGCTTATAAAGATTCATCCAAATCTTGAAAGCCAAATCAAATCTGAATTAAACAAACATTTGAAAGCAAAGATAATCTTTCCTGTTAGACACTCAAAATGGCTATCAAATATGGTTCCTATCAGGAAAAATAATGGAGATATTAGGATTTGTATTGATTTTAGGAACTTAAATAGAGCTTGTAAAAAGGATAACTTTCCTTTGCCTACCATGGAGCAAATATTGCAATCAGTAGCAAGCTCTGAGTTGATGTATTTTCTAGATCGATTTTCAGGATACAATCAAATTCTTGTACATCTAGATGACAGACTAAAGACACCATTTAGGACCAAGTGGGGGACATACACTTATCAGAAGATGCCTTTTGGACTTATCAATGCAGGTGCTACATTTCATTGTGCCATGGATATTGATTTTAAAGGTCTGATTAATAAATCAGTTGTTATTTACCTAGATGACATTACCATCTACTTTAGGAACATAAACAATCATTTGAATGACCTAAAGCATATTTTTGAAAGATGCAAGAAATATGGCATTTCTCTAAATCCCAAAAAATCATACTTTGCGTTAGCAGAAGGCAAACTTCTCAGATTCATAGTGTCCAAGAAAGGAATTTATATTGATCCTGATAGAATCCAAGAAATTGAAAAGATTCCTCTCCCACATAACAAAAAGACCATGCAATCATTCCTAGGCCATATTAATTTTGTAAAAAGATTTGTTCTTGATTTTTCACAGATTGTTCTACCCCTTCAATCAATGATAAGAAAGAATGCAACCTTCAAATGGGGTAAAAATGAAAGAGAGTCATTTGAGTTAATCCAAAAATATATTATCAATGCTCCTTCTTTAACAACTCCAGACTTTCTTAAACCTTATGTATTATACACATTTTCATCTGATACATCATTTGTAGTTGTTTTAACACAGCTAAACAATCAAAAAATTGAGGCACCTATCTCTTTTTTCAGTTCCAATTTACAGGGTGGTGAGATAAACTACTAAGCTGTTGAGAAACAGGCTTTTGCTATCTTTAAAACATTAAAAAATTTCAAACCTTTTCTCCTCAAAACTCATACAAAAATAGTAGTACCTTACCTTGCAGTAGGGAAATTATTGATTCAAAGAGAAGTGAGGATGAAAAGAGCAAATTGGGTCACCGCACTTCAAGAGTACGATGTAGAAATCCATCCAGCTGAAATTTTTAGGGGCCAAGGTTTTTGCAGAATGCTAACTGGAGCTTCCCATTTATCAACAGAAGAAGACCAAGGTAATGAAGTGCAAATATCAGAGGTAAGCCTCAATGATGCTCAATCACAGTATGCTTATTTGAAGTTTTATTTAAAGAATGGATATGCTCCTATGTATCTCAATTACAAAACAAAGTGTGCTTTAAGGTTGAAATCAAATCAGTATGAATTAATTGATGATGTATTATTTAAAAAAATTATGATTAAGTATTACTAAGATGCCTAGAAAATCCTGAAGCTGAAAATGTTATGGAGGAGTTACATGATGGACCAGCTGGAGGTCATTTCAAAGGAAATACCATAGCTCACAAAATCCTACATGTAGGTTATTATTGGCCAACACTATCAAGGATGCACATGACTATGCAAGAAAATGCAAAAATTGTCAAACTACAGCTGGAAGAGAAAAGAAACCAACATTCCCATTGCAGCCAGTGAATATCCAACAACCATTTCAACAATGGGGATTAGATATAAATGTGAGATTGGTCCTAACTCTTGCAAGTAGCACAAGTACATCGTTACAGCTACTAATTATTTCACGAAATGGGTAGAAGTTATCCCACTAAGGGTAGTTAACACAGAAAGTATTACAGACTTTATTGATCAGTACATAATCACTAGGTGTGGCTTACCTACAGCTTTAATGTTTGATAATGCATCTTATTTTTTTGGAAATACTATGGTAGAATTTAACTTAAAAATAGGTTTCAAATTGAATTATTTAGCCAACTATTATCCACAAGGTAATGGATTAGACGAATCAACAAACAAAAATCTTATCAGAATCATCAAGCGGACTATAGAACAAAATCGTAGCTATTGGCACAAGGCATTGACATTCACTCTTTAGGTAGAGAGAATAACACAAAAGGCCTCAATCGGTTCTTCTCCTTTTGCTTTAGTTTATGGAAAAGAAGAAGTTCTCCTCACAAACATAGCAATCCCATTTCTTGCCCTAGTGCAATTTATTAATGAAAATCCTTCTTCTTCTCTTCAAGAAAGACAATTTCAGATCCTTAGGCTTGAAGAAGAAAGAGAAAAAGCTAAAGCCACCCATTCCCATCATCAACAGTTAGTCAAAGCCTCCTTTGATACAACCTCTTCCAGTCATTATGCTTTGAAGTAGGTGATTAGGTTTTGAAATGGGACAAACCACATGAGGAAAAGGGCAAACACACCAATTTCCAAAGACTGTGGCTTGGACCATTCCAAACCATTGAGAAAATTAGTCCATCAATATTTCTTTTACAAGACTTTTAAGGTAGAATAGATTATTTTCCCGTTAATGGGAAAATTTTGAAAAAATTATTTTCCTAGAAGACAACCTCTTCTAATTTTGTATCATATTGTCTTTAACATTCTTAGGAAAATAAAAGTTAAATAGTATTTACTTTTGGCTTCTCAAAATGAAGTTTCTGAGAATATTTCAATTTTTCGCTTCTATAAATAGGAAAAGTTAAAGAAATAATTAGAGCATTTGAGTATCAAAATAAACCCTATTTCTTTGAGAAAACTTGGCCTTGCTAAAATCACTTATTCTATTAACCAGCTCTTATCTTTATAAAGTATAGATGTTTTGTTATTAGTCAATAAAATAATCTTTAACCTAGTAAGGACTCTCTAGAGATGAGTTTCTCAAAACTCTATTATTATCATCCAAAAACTCTTAAAAAGAGCTAATGATTCACCCCATCTAATAATTTTTTTTTTTTTTTTCAAAGTGTAATTCAAAAATATGCAAAACTTAAAAGATAATAAGTCTCATTACGAGCTTGTTTACCATGATGATAGGGGAATAATTAAACTGATATTACCAATATTGCATATCAAAACAAGGCAATAGCCAATGATCTAATCAATTAAAGTAAAATGGGTATCATCAAGAGCCAGCTTGTTTAGTTTAGTTACAACCAGTGAATGACATTGTCATTATTGGGTTACCAAGCCTAGACAGTGTCTTTTAAGAAACTTAAGAAGAAACATTACATAAAAAGAAAAAACAAGATCCAAATGAGAAAGAAATAAAATGAACATCACTTTGAATTCTAAAAATTGCTTCGGATGGGACAATGAATCATTGTTGTTTAAAAGATAACCCTGTCGAGGCTATGAACACTTGTTGGTAGCAGAGTCTCTATCTGTGATAAATGAGTAAACAATAAAAACTAATATGTAAAAGGCACCTGCTATATCTCTTTAAATCTTAGTATAGACTAATGCAAACATTTATATTTTTGCCATTACAAGAGTTAAGTAGTTGAATAATTAAATTGAGTGAGTGATTATGATTTAAGAGAAATGTTGTTTGGTTTTGTAACTCAAGTAATTATTATTCCTATAGCTCTTCTAATTTTGAAAGTTTTATAAATTTCGAAAGACCAGTCATAGATAGCTCGTTCTCCCAAGTGAATCATCAATTGTTGTACTATGTAACAACATCCTCCATATATAGAGGCTAATAGCTAGTATTTGACATATAAATGGGGACCCTTTTAAATTTTTATTTTTTGAAAATAAGTACTAACTCTAGAAATTTACCTGAAACCTTTAGAATGAAACCCATACTTAAAATTTTTATCACAACTCGCATCTCACAGTTTTCCATGTGACAATTATAAACATCCTAAAGAAAATCCCAAAATGAAATATGCGGTAAAGCCCCCACTGCAATTTTCTGATTGTGACACTCTAAGAATATGCAATCGCACTTCACAAGTAGTAATTTAATAAAGCATTCCATTGTGTTATCCCTTAAAAATTACGAAATGCGATATTGTGATGTTTCATAATCGCATTTTGCATTATCTCCGAAAAGCTCTATATTGTAATGCTTGAAAGTCATGATGCAAAAAATTAGGCGTAGAGTGCGGGAAGTTATTGATTTTTAATGAAATATCAAGTGGGTTGACAGAGCAATTATTGTTTAGCAGCTTGAGGAGAGTAGTTAATGTTTTCAAGTCATGGCTAGTTAACATAGAGATTGCGTTCAAATCTTCCCATGATTGAAGTCATTTCAAAGAGCTCTTCAGCCTTAATTTACCTCTACTATTTACACTGATATATCTCTCTTTCATTTTAGGGAATCTTCAAAAGATATGTCCTTAGAAAGTAATGCAAAAACAAAAGCAACAGAGTGTTTCAGAGTCTGATGTTACAGAGATGTCGCCCATTTCTGATACGATTTGCACTGCTGATGGAGGAGCAACGGCATGGGAAGTTATCTATAATAGACTTGAAGATGAGTGGCCTAAAGTTACTATTACCAAGGAAACAAAAAATTCAATACAACCCTCAGGAGTTCAATTCAGAGATGATGCTTTCTATTTTCTTCACAAAATAGGAGCAAGAGCCAAGATACTACCATACACGGATATGGTTAGATGGGTGGTGGAGAATGCCAATATTGAAGACAGACAATTCAAGAATTCAAAGATGGAGCTGATGTGATCATTTAAAGCCGAAGATTTGAACCAAAAGTATCATCTTCCTGACCCTCATCATATATATGATAGACCATTCCTATCGAAGTTCGCTAAACAGAATGAAGAACCGTTTAAGATCATTAAAGGGTGGAGATTCCTACAAAACAAATTCAAATATGATAAGACAGGTATGTACCCCATAGCTTCTTTAGGAAATCCCCATAACTATGCAACCTCAATGTTATGTACATTGTATGGAATTCTTAATAATACCAAGTTCTCCATAGAATAGGTCCCTTTAATTGATGCATGTATCAATTCTCATATAATGAATTGGGCTACTATCCTCTCTGATAACCTAGCTACATCTATTTCTGAATATAGTCAAAAGAGATCCACCTCCACAGAAAACCTTCCTCCATTTTATATGAGTTCTTATATCATTGAATCTATCTACTTCTATACTAAGTTTCAAATTATGGGTTAGAAATGGATCTTGCAAGACCCATACCCCATCCATATTAGTCACAAACAAATGTGGGAATCCCATTTTATACCCCATTTTTACAAAATATGCCATGGTGTTATCCTACCATTACATCAAATGAATTTTGATAAAAAGGCCTCAAGATTTTCTAAGGAAGCCGCTACAGACCTTCTTGTAGTAGGAAATTACTTTGTGGAGCAATGGTTCACATATATCAAAGTTTATGGTAGTATAGTAGAACCACATGTACTTCCTTTGTATGTCTCCGACAAGTTGTTAGACAAATAAGTAGCTCACCAAATTGTTGAAAAGGCTTAACCAAGACTTTGTAAGATATCAAAAAATCACTATGGCCACCATTTCCCATCCGACGTGGTTATTTTTCATTGGCGAACTTCAACCATGCAAACAAATAATTACCGAACATAGAGAGCCTCACGCTGGCTACTTTGCCAAAGAGGCAATTTGACCAAGAGAAAGTAGCACAAAAAGTTACTATAACACTGAAGGTCGAACCCTTTATCCATGAAGGTCATGAATTTGAAGATTTATTACAATCATCTGAGTCATTTGAACAAGCATTCAATTGGGCAAAGGTGAATTTGAATCCTTATGACTTCGAAAGGTTTTAGGAATTTAGAAATTAGATGCTCGAAACAATCCATTGCATTTGTTAAGAACTGGTGACAAACCTATGCCCAGTGTGACCATTAATAGTGAGGGACTAAATTCTCGAACATAATCTTAGGTGAATGCAGCCCAAAGCATAGGGAAGATATAGGAAACAGAGGCTATGGTAGAATATAGCAAAAGGTCAGCTGAGAAATAGGTCAAAACTAACCTTATTCAAGATAGCAATCTCAAAGGTGAAAGCAACGATGTGGAGTAGGAATGGGACCAATTTAATAAAAAACTCCAAGATACAGCCAAAGAAATAGATGTCCAAGAAACTACAGGATATCATACTCGATAGCAAAATCAGAAAGTTTTAGAGTCTGAAGGAATGGACGAACAAGGGACAAATTCATAGAATGCAGAAATCATACCTACATTTCCGACATCTGAGATTATCCTAAGGGTTATAGAAATTCCTCCTTTAGATGTATTCTACAACCCGCTGCATAAGGCTGTAGTAAGAAGATAGAGGAGGAGAAGGAGAGTGGAAACACCTAAAATCCCACCAGGGAACTAACATCTGGAAGGATATTCCTTCAAATCCAACTCAAAATTTAACTAGGTTGTCACAATTTGTAGGGGCATATGCTAC
Organism: Pinus taeda; assembly: GCA_000404065.3. Taxonomy (NCBI): domain Eukaryota; kingdom Viridiplantae; phylum Streptophyta; class Pinopsida; order Pinales; family Pinaceae; genus Pinus; species Pinus taeda. The sequence goes on along the minus strand of APFE030429864.1, from coordinate 78,949 downwards.
TGCCACCATTGATAAGGCCACTGAAGTATTTGTTTTGTTTAAGGAAAGAGAAGAAAGGATAGCACAACTTAAGAAATAGTTGGAAATCGAGAAAGAAAATGTGAACAAGCAAGCCACAACAAATAGTTCAATTGTAGTAGAGTATGGAAGCACTTAGGATAAGCCACAAAGTAGATATCTCAGCAAAGAATATGTAAATCCAAGAATTGCAAGAGGCTATGGTGAAATATAAAGATGATCCCACTATCGATGAGTTCATCAAAGAGGCATTGTATCTAAAATATGTTCTGTTAAAACAATAAGATCTATTTTGCCAGAAAATGTCCCATATCACCCCTTATTTGAATACCAGTGATCAATTAACAGATAAGGCAATTGATCAGAGAACTGATTTTAATGACTTAAATACAAAGATCTCTGACTATATGGAATGGCAAGAAACTGAAGAAGGAATAAGCACTAATATCCCAGAGATTGAAGAGAGACGTAAACACATATTATTCACAGATTGAGATGCGCGGATCAAGAAAGCAGAATTGGCAGTAGCAACATAAGTAGGAGTGGCAAAGAATATAATAAAAGCAGTCAATCACACTTTGAACACCACCAACTTGATAAAAGAAGGTAATCCAAAGTCACTGCTAGATTTGAAACACTTGGATAAAAACTGGAAAGCAAAGATGAAAGCCCAAAGAGAGGCAATCACGAAATTATCAAAGACTGACCAGGATGCATATTGGCAATTTCTTGTCAAACCTCACAGCCAAATTATGACACTGAATTGTTCACTTAATTCAACGCAAAGAAATTTGCCACCTCTTACAGATGCCATCTTTGCAGGATAGGTCAGAACGCAATTTGGAGCACCTCCTCAAGTAAAACTAATGTCTAGGATATGTAACCTCAAGGAAAAGCTAGCAGACAACAAGACATTTTCATAGCCTCGAGTCATCAAATCAATTTTATTTTTAGAGATAGTTACTAGTTAAGAGGAAGGTTGTTTGAAACCTCCTCATATATTTTGTATAATCTATTTTTAATCTTTAGTTAGATAGTATTTATACCCTTCTCATGCATTTAGAGAAGGGTTGAGGATTTTATCATTTTTTTTTGCAAAGAATGCAGTTTTGTAAGTTTGTAGATGCCTTGATGAAATTATGGAACATGGTTATTACTTTTGAATATCAAACTATTTTCCTTTGTTGATGCACTTATGTATGCTTGGATAATAATTTGATTGAAGAAAGGAGTTGATCTATGTCACTAGTCAAATGAGCAGAACGTCATACATATGGTACTTTTATTTTGTATGATCAGTTATATTTTATTAAATTAGTGATAACATTTCGTTTCATGAATTATATATGGAGTATGTTCTTTCTATTATGTGTTAATTGCACTATTGTATAATACTTAACTGGAAGCATTTATTTTCGTATATGATCATTAAGTATATGTGATATAATCTCCACATTTCTTTGACTAACTATTTAGTCAAAGAAATTATCTTTACATGTTATCATATTTGTTTAACACGTGAATGATATTTATTACCACGCACCAAACATATATCTTTTTCAAATTGCATATCACACATAATAGCCCATGTTTATATTAGATTAAGTTAACTAGAGATTTGCATGTCAGAATAGGCCATTTAGTTATCATTATTCTTATTGCAATCACCTGAAAACCACCCATCATCCCCATTCAGAGCCAGCACACCAAACAAAAAAGGAACTTTGCCTTTAAGGTCCCGACTGGGTGGTTATCCCCCATGTTGGATTAGCAAAAATCTGAGGCTTAAACACCAAGTCACATTGGGAGTTAATAGGACAATAAATGACTCAGATTTGGTAGGGATATTCATATAGACATTTCCCTTTACAAGCAAGCATATTAGTATTTGTGGGACAAGATGGCCTTTGGTTGAAGCAGCGAGTGGTGAATAAATCATACTTATTCTTTTTCCAAAGAAACAATAATTTTTTTAGTTATGCAAGATTCTACCTCGATATATTCTCTTCAAGATTTATTTGAATGTTCAAAGATGAATTTGGAAGGATTGGAAATGTTTTTACAATAAACCATGTCTGAAACTATCGAGTTTGTCTTTTGAGACTTGCTGAGGGACCCCATACTTGTGGAAATGTTTGTTACTATTTTTGTCAACCCTCTATATTAGAAGTTTAGTCCTCTATTGAGATAAGAATCTTTACCAAAGATAGAAGCTCTCTGGAGATTGGGAACAAGGTTTGAATACTACTACTCTCGACATATATAAGGAGAGGATGCATGTTTAGCAACTACTTAGATTATTTATTTCTACTCTTATGTATCACTTGATGTATCTTTCTACGCAATAAGGTAATATATGATGCATGAATTCATAATGAAAATAAAAATAAAAATAAGGGAATTGCAAACCTCCATAGAGATTTAGAGAATCAAAAGGTTTTGTCTAGATATACCACAAACATAAGAATGCTTCCAGCAAGTTGACTTAAAGAAAAGTAGATTGATGCAAAACATTATCAAGTTTAAAATGCAGCAATAATTTATAACTTTTCATCTTAGAGAACTTTAAGCTAAGAATAATCACCTACCTTCCAACATTTCCTTCCATGTTTGAAGATATGTAGGCTATCATGAATGTATCAGTGCCCATGATAACCTCATTATGCTATTAGTGTTACCCGTACCTTTTGACAAACCATCTCCTTCTCCAACAGATTCACGCTCACAGTTCCGAAAATTCACAAAACATGTTAGAAGTAATACTTGTTACTAGATAAAACAACGACAATATTTATTTTACATTTGTAGTTATTAAATCATACTTGAATGAAAATCCTATATAGACATATTGTTTAAGAAATTAAAAGGAGGAGAACATAAAAGATTTACATGTGGTGGCTCAAAGATGGACCCACTATATGCAACAACCCTTGTTAAAAATCCAAGTAAAAATATATAAGATCAAGGTCATGGGACACGTATTCCAAGTTGAATGGTGGGAAAAACATCCTAGTGGGTGCTCATTTCAGTTTTTATGGCTAAAGGAAATTGGCAAAGGAAATAGAAAAGGCTTTGGAAAGGAAAAATGGCATTTTTGGCACATTTATTTATGAAAATAATGGAAATTAGGAGAAAACTAAATAAAGCTTCTAGAGTTCAACAAACATGAAGTAACCCTCAAACAACCACATAGATACTCTCTAAGGGATATTCGGATTTCAACTTAGATATGGAACCATGGAATGTTATTATACATAAAGAGCCAAAAGAATTGTTAGTATGTATGGTTTTATAATAATAGTGTGTGCACATTCTAAGAATGTGAATGTGCTATTAGAATTTGTACAAATTTTTATAATGCGTGTATCTGTAGAATTTATAGATTAATATGGCTTTAGAGTAATCTAGATTTATATTAATTTACCAAGTTTAAATCAACATACTTTGAATTCAAATTAATAAAATCATTGTCTCTATGAACCTAATGCAATAATCAACCATGGTAAGTAATAACACCACAAAAACCCCACAACAAATAGTGTGTTGTCTCTCTAAGATGTGAGGAACAAATTCCTATTAGCCCTTAAAACACTTCTATATCAATTACAAACTCTCCTTATTGTCCCTCCTTCCAAAGGGATTATAAAACTATTACTTGTACTCTATATTTTATAAAAAAAATTATAATTTTAGCATGATAGATGGATTCATAGACCCCTTTAAGGGGGTCATTGAATCCATCTACCTAAATTTTAACATTGCAAATGGATTTAGAGCCCCCTTAAAAGGGTCTCTAAATATAATCATTGAATATGGATTCAGAGACTCAATCTCTGATTCCATTTGTAGTGTTAAAATTTAGTGAAATGTAACGCTTCAATATCTAATTTTCCATTTTCGGAGTAACACAATTAAAAATGACTAGCATAAATGATTAATTCATGAACTTTTTGTACTTGTTAGTTGGTAATTTTTATTCTTGTTCTATAGTAGTCATTTATGTTAATCATTTTTAATTTTTTCACTTATTCTTATTTTATAGTATTTATGGACTAAATTAATCATTTAAGTTACTTGTTTTTAGTTGGGTCACTAATTATCTAGTCATATATTTTATCCCTAGACTAAATTAGTCATTTAAGTTAGTTGTTTTTAGTTGGGTCACTTAAAATTGCTCAAATTTAGTAGTAATTCACTTAAAATAACTGTGGTGACTAACATTTTTAGTCATGTAGTCACTAATATCTCATTTTGTACTACTGTTGGTACATAAGGTTGCATCATTGTTAGATGCTATCATTGATGTTGTTGTCTTAAGCATATCCTTCATTTGTTTTTGCATGTGGTCGTTATTGCTATCATTTGTGCCATTATCATCCATAAGATAATAGGCAGGATGGTGTATGTTGCATATGTTCAAGTTATTATGGAGATATGCATTGGTTAAGCATGCAGGAAGGATGAAAAATAAGTGTCTATTTGTGGGAGGGGAGGTGCATCATATTCATTTTGTGTCATTATAAGCCATGTAGTAACCATAGTTTTCCATATTGGCATAGTGGAAATAAAATTATCTTGAAGTCCATTTGCTAGGCCATATACTATAAGTATCAAAGTTGGCCCATAAGAATTACAGGGTACCTGTGTCATCGAAGTTTCATTCATGATGGTTATGGGTCACCCAAGAACCCACAATTATGGGTAAACCACAGAAAACCATTTCCATTGAAGTCCATTTGCTAAGTCACACAATACCAATAGCACAGTTGGACCACAAGAATTATAGCGTATCTCTACCCTCATACCTTCATTCATCATGGTTATGGGTTGTCCACAAACCCATAGTTACAGGTCAACCACACAAAACCCTTGTCTTCAACTCTTAGTTTGGATCATCCAAAAACTGTAGCAACCTTGGTTAAAAATCCATGTAATAAAGTTAATAAAGGAAAAAATAATACCAAGCTCATAGGACATGTATTATAAGTTGAATGTTGGGAAAAAACACATAACGGGTATCGCTGGTGATTAATAAATGGTTATGGATGGTGGAAAAGGAATTGGAAAAGGAAAGGAAGCATTTGTTAGCATTTTATTTATGAAAGAAAGGAAAATGGGAGAAAAGGGAGATTAAAGGTCATAGATTTGCATGTGAGGAAAATTCAAGGAAAAATAGAGGAAAATGAAGAAAATAGAGGCCTCAATGATGAAAAGGATTAGGAGGATCATTGCATGTTTTTTTTTCATTTTTATCTTGGAGCTCTCTTTTATTCTCTCTCTCTCTCTCTCTCTCACTCTTGCACACATAGAGAAATCTTGGAGAATTCTTAGAGCATATTGGATTTGGAGAAAGAAGGAAAAGGTAAGCAGGAAAGCGCAAGTGGACAACAGGATCGATAACTACAACTAGAATCCTTTCTAGGTACTGAGTTGAATGTATGATTTACTTGCTAGTTTTGGCATGAATGGTGTATGCATGTGCTTATTTGGTTATGATATATCATTGGCATGGAGGATTGCCTGGATTAACAATGGTTTTTCCTACCCTTTCCATTTTATGGATAGCCATGGTGTCGTGTGTTTTCCCATTTGTTTTCTGATTGGTTCTCATTTTCCTTATGGTTGTGGGTTGAGTTATTAGTTCCTAGAGCCTTGGTTTGAAAAATGATTTGGAAGCTTTGGAACATCTTGGGTTGAGTTACTAGTCCTAGAATCCTAGGTTGGGAAAATTCTTTGGAGCCATTGGTGGGTTGAGTTACTAATCCTAGAGCCTTGGTTGGAAAAAATCTCTTGAGCCCAGAGGAACTATGGGTTGAGCTACTAGTCTTGGAGCTAGGTTGGAACAACTACTCTGGAGCCCTGGATAGCTTGGGTAGAGACTGATATGTTATTGTTAGTGACGTCGGATCGTGAGGTGGAATCACAAGTTAAGGGTTGAGGTGGTTTGGCCTCTGGAAGCCTTGGTTTGTTTTTGCTTGGTTTATTCCATGAGATCCTACATTCAAGTTTGGAATATGGCACAAGGGTGATTAGATGAAAGAGATATTTGGTTCAACCCAATATACAGTTGGGTGGTACGTGGAAGTCCCTCACTTCATTGGATTTTGCATCTGTTAATAAGATTTATTTCCTCGTGTATTCTATGAGTAAATGTATTTGTTATGAAGTGGTTTTGATGGTTGTTCTATCATTGTTATTATTCTTGTTATATGCTAGTTATAAGCATGGTTTCATGACATATTCTAGTTATGGCTCTTATCATGTTTTGATTGGTAAATGATTGGCTATTGAATACATGATCTAATAAATTTTAGAGAATCTATTATGATAGGCATTAGAAATTCTTGATTATTTTCAGATAAGTATTAGAACCCTATGTTCAGATGTGCATTTATGACCCATAGAGTACTATGTACATAAAGTGTTTGTATAAATGACTAATTTGGACCTCCAACCTCCCACAGTCATAACTTTGGCATATGGTATCCATTTGACTATCATAATACCTCGTTTTGAAGATCATCATGAAGGGGTCGAAAAAAAACAAGGAAACTAGTCTCCCACTTTTCTGGGCAAAAGATACTAGCATGGGTGTTCATTTGTATTATTATGGCTAAGGAAATTGGCAAAGGAAAATGGTATTTTTGACAATTTATTTATGAAAATAAAGGAAATTAGGAGAAAAGGAAGGTGAAAGGTCACAAGTTGCATGTGAGGAGGAAAATGAAAGGAAATAATGAAAAATGAAGAAAATAGAGGCCTTATTAATAAAAAGGCTTCTAAGGATCACTTCATAGACTTTTGTCAGTTTAGTTTTTGAGCTCTCTCTCTATTCTCACTCTCACACTCTTGGACAACTAGAGTTTTCTTGGAGCACTTAAGCATTAGATCAAGAAAGGGAAAGAAGGAAAGAGGAAGTAAAGAGCAGGATCAAGCAGCTACAATGCGATTACTAGCAAGTATTGATTTTCATGTATGATTTCCTTTCTAGATTTGACATGCATGGTTGCACATTTGTGTTCTTGGTTCTCCTGTTGACATTGGCATGGGTTTTTCCAGGCGTGACATTGTTCTTCAGCCTTTCCTTTCCATTAATGGATAGCCATGGTGTGGTGGGTTCTCTTGTATTTGGTTGAGCTAGGTTGTTGGATGGACTCAAAGCTGAGTGGGGTGGTCTTAGGATTTTTTTTTCACAAGGCCTAGGAATCCCTTGAACGGTAAATGGTAGGATACATGGTAAAGATTGGACGTCAAAACCTCAATTGAACATAGGAACCCTTGACTAGTGAATGGAAGGATACATGGTAAATCTCAGTCGTGAGTACCTTTGATTGGGAGTAGGAATCCTGTGTTGGGATACACGGTAAATCCCAGAGGGTGGAGACCTCGTAGTCCTAAGAATCCCTTGACCAGTAATGCCGGGATACACAATAAAGTTGAGAGATTGAGACAGACAAATTCCTCATGGTTTAGGTGGAGAGATCCAGAGGTAACCATGTTTGGTTATGGCCTAGTGATCCGGTGAGGATTGCAGTAAAGCCTGGTTTTATTGATGGAGATGCAGTGGTGTAGTCTTGAGAAGCCCTGGATGATTTTTTTTTTGAGTCTCACATTCATTCATGGAATATGGCAAGGGGTGATTGGATAAAGAAATATTTGGTTCATCCAATCTATGGTCTGGTGGAACATGGAAGTCCCGAACCTAGGTTGCCTAATCATTCATTAATAAGAGTTTATTCTCCTTGGTATCTCATGAGTAAATGTGCTGGTTTATATGTAGATTCTATGGATTTTGTACCCTTATTATTTTTGTTGGTTACATGATGACTATGAGCATGTATTATGAAATTGATGATGTATGGATCTCATCATGTTTTTATTTTTAAATGAATGAAAAATGAATATATGACCTAATATATGATAATGCAGCTAATGTGATAATGCATCAATGCTTCTTAGCAACCCTTAGATAAGTATGAGACCCCTATGCTTAGATATTTTATTATGACCTATAGAATGCATATTTGTGACATGTTTGATGAAATTACTGTCATGGCTAGGAGCGATCCAATCAAGTATTTGCATTGGCATCATTGTTTCGATGTTACTTTTCATTTTTGAAAGTTTCCTAGAATTTTGGGCAGTGGCCTGAGTCCTAGCCCTTAAAAAGTGGCACAAATTCCAGATTCACTAGCACAGAACTACCTGGAAAAGTCCCCAATCATAAGCATGCCCTTGGTATGGGTGTGATTGGAGCATCCCAGGTACATGCATACCCATTTCGTGGGAGTGACTAAGGCTTTAATGTATTAAAATGTCAGGTTGTCTCAAGGGTTGATCACCTAGAAAGGGTGGATGGCTCATGAGGGTTTTCTAGCATGTGTTGAAGGACATATTGGTTGTGTTGTCTTGGTTCCACTTCCTTAGATGTAAATGGGGTTTTCAATCAGATTATAGTAGCCTCTCATCACATGTTTACCTCAGCAGACTAGTTAACTTGGGTAAATGTGGTGAGAAGGTGTTACAGAGTGGTATAAGAGCATGGTTCACCCCTTCAACTAGATGGACAATATGTTGGTCATGCATTCATGTTCATTTAATATTTGTTACTTACACTTGTGGTCTATGTGCGTGTTGCATATGCATGGTGTTGGTTATGGCTTTAGTCATGTCACCATGTGAAATTTGATGGTGTCGTTGTTAAATGTAATTGTGGTGAATGTATGTCAGTTAAGCATTATTTATGCAAGACATTGTTTACCTATTGTTAAGCATACATTGGTATGGTTGTAGTTGTCATGCTTGAGGTCATGATGTGTGGTTGGTATGTTCATGCATTGATGACTGGAATATGGTTAGGATGATATGAATATGTTTTTATGGTTCTGATTAAATATGTAGTGTGCTAATCTATTCAGTCCTGCAGTTCAGATATCCTCCAAAAATTATATTGAGCTACGTTGGCTTGTCTATGATTTGATTTAGATGATAAAGTATGCCTTGGAGGAAGAGATCAAATATGAATAGCAAGATGGTAGATTATAGTTCTTGACATTCTCCCTATGGATCAGATTAGCAACATGGTGTTGGGAACTCTTTTGACTTACAAGACACATTGAGAAGCTTGAAGGAAGAATTAAGAAGTTGCAAAGCAGGCAATGACAAAATCCTGCAGGCACAGGAGAAATAAGCAGAAGTCAATGCGGTAATCCTTCAAAGTTTGTCAAAATTACAAAGACAGGGGCCACTTTAGATTAGCCTTGGATAGGAGGACAAAACTAATGTGGCATATGGAAATTGGTCTCATGGTGGTCATAGGTCAAATAGACATGACACAATCAGAGATGGTAGATTATTGGATACTCTGGATCAGATAGGCGGTGGACACAAGTACTATTCTAGTTCTGGTTTCCAGAGGTACTATGATCATCATCATTATGACCCTTATAGGAGGAGTGATAGGGTATACTTTCCAGTTGAGTTTAATAAATCTAAGCCACCTACCTTCGAAGGAGATTTGAAGAAGCCGTAAGATGCAGAGGCTTGGTTACTTGGGATGAACAAATTATTGGAGTTGCATGATTACACAAATAATATGAAGGCTAGGGTAGTTATATTTAGCCTGAAAGGTAAAGAAAACATATGGTGGGAAGATGTGAAGCGGGTCAGAGACATCAGGACAAAAGATTTGAGTTGAAATGAATTCAAGAGACTTTTCAGGAGGAAGTACTTGTCGGAGAGGTACTACGACACCAAATCCAATGAATTCTATGAGCTTAAGATGTGATCAATGACATATGAAGAGTATATGACTAAGTTCCTAAATCTATTGATGTATATACCGTATCTTAAGGATGGAAAGGGAAAGATAAAGGTAAAGGTAAATGACAACAAAAAAGAACAAGGCCTTAGAATGCAGAAGAGAAACAAAGTGTTGTACCTACAAGAGGTTCAATATAGCTAGACAGGGACATGGGTCACAACCTGGAGGGCAGCAGACTAGAGGTGATTGTATCAGATGGTTTGAATGTTAGATATGTGGTAAGGAATGTATCCAGAGATATTTTTGACAATATGAGGGTGGTAGGCCTCAGATTTATAATTCACAAGAGGCACAAACCATTGGGGATGTTGGGCAGAGAATTCCTCATATCTATGCAGTGTTGGATAATAGGTAGGAAGATCATCAGGAATCCATTATTCAGATGGATGGTAATCTTTGTGATTAAGTAGTTTCTATTTTGATTGACCTTGGATCTAATTATAGTTATGTTAACCCCGAATTGGTGGATAAATTTGGTTTGAATAAAGAAGTGCCTGCAAAATCTTGGTTAGTATAGTTGGCTATAGGTACAAAGAAGAGAGTTCATCATTGGGTAAGAGCTTGTCCATTTGAGTCGAATGGTATGCCTACATCAGCACATTTGAATGTATTGCAATTGGAATTCTATAGTATACTTTTGGTTATGGATTGGTTATATCTTCATAGGACCAAAGTGGGTTGTTATGACAAAGCCATTAAGTGTTTGGATGAAAATGGAGAATAAAGAATCTAACAGGGTAAGAAGAAAGCAACATTAGTTAGAATGGTGACAATTATGTAGGCAAAGCATAGTCGCAGGAAAGGGTGTGTTATTTCTAGTGATAGAGGTACGGAGTATGAGTATGCGAAGATATTGAGCAGGTACCTAGTTTTACACTAGTTTCAACATGTGTTTCCAGCATAAATCTCAGAGTTTCTGCCTCATATAGAAGTGGAACTCTCCATTGAGTTAGTACCATGGGCAGCACCAACATCAAAGGCACCATACAAAATGAGTACTTCAAAGTTATTAGAGCTAAAGTTGCAGTTAAAGGAAATGCTTGACAAGGGATACATTAGGCCAAGTGTGTCACCGTGGGGTGCACCAGTATTATTTGTTAAGAACAAGGATGGTACTCTCAGGTTTTGCATCGATTACAAGCAATTGAACAAGGTGACCATCAAGAACAAGTATTTGTTGCCAAGGGTTGGTGAATTATTTGATCAATTCAAGGGAGAAGCAGTGTTCTCAAATATTGATTTGAGATCAGGATATCATCTAGAATGCATTAAGGAAGAGGACATATACAAGACATCTTTTAGGACTAGGTATGTGCATTATGATTTTGTTGTAGTTCCATTTGGTTTGACTAATGCTCCAACTACATTTATGTGCTTGATGAATAGTGTGTTGCATAAGTATATGGATAAGTTTGTTATTGTATTCATTGATGAGATTTTGATATATTCTAAGAATGAGGAAGAACATGTCAAGCATTTAGTAGCAGTGTTGAGATTGCTAAGAAAGCATCAGTTGTATGCTAAGCTTAGTAAATGCAGTATATTTCAGATAAAGCTACATTACATGGGGCATGTGGTCTCCAAGGAAGGTATTACAATGGATCCAGAAAAGATAATGGCTATAATGGAATGTGGATCTCCTAGAAACATGGATGAGGTACCATAATTTATGGTGTTAACAGGCTATTATAGTAGGTTCAACAGGAAATTCTCCTGGATTGCATGTGCTATTAAGTCACTGCAGAGGAAAGGTAAGAAATTTGAATGCACATAGGAATGTGCAACAAGTTTTGAATAGTTGAAGAAGTTGTTGACAAATTATCCAGTTCACGTGACAACCAACAGGCTTTCAAGCCAAGTTTTCTTAGATATCTAGAGCAGGTGGGGTCGGAGGATGTGATAGTTCAACAGGTGGGCTCATAACTTCTCCCACCTCACACTGTGGAGCTAAAGTTGTTTGATGAGAAGAAGACGAAGGGTCATTTGTGAGAACAACCTTGTCCATCTTGGGTTTGGCAACTCTAACATTGAGGTATGCTATGAGGGGTTCGAATGATTCTAACACATGAGAATTTTTAGATATGTGAAGAAGATACTTAAATATTTCATTGAGAAATTTCCAATCAATTTCATCTTCTAGGATTTGAAAAGAAAAATTACAGAAGCGATTCCAAAATTTCAAAAGGGATTCATCAGGTTCTTTCCGTAATTACAGAAATTTTTTATTGATTTCTTTACGATCATAATGATAGAAATCAAGAGCGAACTCTCTGATCATTTGATCATAAGAGTGAATGGAGGTTATGAGCAATGTGACACACCATTGCAGTGTATGCCCTCTAAGCGTGAATGCGAATGAGCAGGGAATCTCGTCCTCGAGGACTTCATTCATTTCATGAAAACCCATGAAGGCAACTCTATGACTAACAAAAGTTTATATGCCTTCACCTTCATATGTGAAATGTGACAAGTCATTAAGGAGATCCTCCGACACCTTAAAATCACGTCCATGAGACATACATGTCAGAGGATTAACTGTAATGTAAGTCATGAAGAATGTGGAAAGATTTAAAACAGACTCTAAGGACTCAGCTTGTCACTGGCCCTCCTTCTAGCACCAGAAATGTTGATGGTGCTAGACCCGCCAACATGTTGGGGGATCTCCCCATTATGAAGTCCCAACTATACCTCAGATTGTTTGGAGTAGGAGTCCCAGCTGTGTATAGTAAAGCAATGCCTTGACTTTGATAGGATGTAGAGGTAAGTGTGATATCTTTGTCAGAAGCAAGTGTGTGACCTTGCAATGAGTCAAGTGAGATGCATGGGAGTTCTATCACATGGAGGGGAAAAGGAAGTGTGTGTCTTGGAAGCTTGTGATAGAACGTAGCCTGAAAAAAACTGTTGTAGTGAATACAACCACCCTCCAAAATTTTGGCTTGTGTGAAAATTTCGTAGCCTACCATGGTTCTTGTGATTGATTGTCCCTTGGTAACTTATTGGTAAGCTGATGATATCAAGCTCCCCTCCTTGATCCTAAGAGTTGTTCATGTTCTCATATTTATGTAGTAGGTGTAATCTTTGGGCATGGGGATTACCATTTGTCATGCAAAGGGAAGTCTGTTCTTATTTAAGAGGAAATATTTGTGTGTGAGAGTTATTCTCATTACAAAGACATGTTTCACACTCACTTCACGCACTCTTCTCACGAAGGTTGTTTCATCAAGCAGAGTATGTTTTATATGTTCTCGATGGTCTATGTTGTATCACTAAGTGTTCAATTGTGTGATCACATTTAAATTTCTATCATTATTCACATCAGTTCCACTAATCCCACACTTAGCCAAATTCAGGAGTTTGCCGACAAACCTAGCCTCATCCAACTTTCCAGAACTGCATACTTCGGTTTTGCAACCCTAAATACTTTTCCCTTGCCTACTAGAACTACGCAATGCAAAGTAACTCGAGCCTCTTGTAGCATCCAAAACTGCACAGTGGCTTCCTCTAATGTTCTTCCCTTAGACAGAACCCACTATCTCTAGAATCTATGCATTGTTGTCCCTCAGTTGTCGAGTCTATCTTGCAACCTGAAACTACGTAGATCTGTCTGCCTAGGACCCCGTCGTGTAACGACGCATTGCATTAAAAAACTACACAGTATTGTCCCTCAACTTCCTAGTTTTTCTTGCATTTAGAAACTATGCAGAGGTGTCCTCCTAGGACCCCATCCCACAATAGTGTCTTGCATCTCAAAACTGCACAGTGTTGTCCTAGTTGCCTAGTCTACCTTGCATTTAGAAACTGCACAAATGTGGCTCCTAGGGCCTCATCTCGACAATAGTCACTGCCCTCTGAAACAATACAGATCTATCTCTTAGTGACCAAAAGGAAGGATGACATGCTAGATGATTCTTAAGGAGTTAGAGAAAGACCAAGGAACCTAGGTTATGATCACATGAAAACTTCGTTGAATGCATAACCCTCTTGTGGGTAAGTATGGTAAGAAGGCTCATCTTTTGAAATACATCTCTTAGTGTAGGTTGAAATAACGATATCATTATGTCTTCGAAGACATGCATGAAAGTCATTCCATGTGTGTCCTCTATGTGTCTTGCTCCTTGTCACTTGTTGGACCAACGATAGTCTTTTAGCATATTCATTGCTTTGCCATGCTTGCAATATTGTTCTAGAGATTTTGAAGGTTTTTCTCTGTGTGCATGAGTTGTCTTCACTCTGTGAACATCGACCACACTCACACACAAAGTTTCAAGCACAATTTTACAAGTGTCATCACGATCATTCGAAGGTCTATCTCAAGTGTCACACTTGTCGCTCTTAGCTTTAAGATAGTCTCACTAAGCACATGTTTTGTCTTGTTGGTTTTTGATGTCCTGTCATCAAAATATGCTAAGTGTATGATCACATTGTCCGTCTACACAAATTCACTTGCTTTTGACACTTGGCCATTTTCCTTAAAATCTGCTCGATTGGGAAACCTCCTTCAACCAAACCTTGATTGAGATGGACTAGACATTCTCAACCCTCAGTGACCCTGATATGCTACCCAAAACTATGCAGTTCTTGTGGTTGTCCTCCGTGTCAGCTACACTAAGAAATCCTGGAAGTGAGAAGCCTATCAGCCTCCCAGAACTGTGCAGAAGTTGCCTCCAAGCCTGATCCAAACTACACTTCCCGTAAGATCAATTTTCAAGTCTCCCTCTAGATTACTGGAAACCTGCACTACACCTAGGGTTTCGCTGCTCACCAAAACTATGCAGCCATGCCTAGCTGATTCCATTGTTGTCATCCATGCACCACCTTTAGAAACTACGCAGAAATGATTAGCAAGGCCTATGCTTCCTTGCTTTGCACTGTCTCAAGAAATTGCGCAGTCTCATCTAGTAGGTCCTCTACTGGCTTTCTCTGCATTGCCTCGAGAAACTATGAAAAATTCCCATCTGGTCTCCCGGTGGCATGTCTTGTCCTCCTCTTGAAAATTGTGCATCAGTTCCCTTGCACTTTTCCATGCCTTCCTCCCAGGAACTGCGCAGAACTGACCAACAGTCCCTCTACAAGCATGTTATGTCTTTGCTTTAGAATTTATGCAGAAATGCCCAGAAGCCCTACTTGTCTTCCTCCTGGAAAATATGCAGAAATGGAGAGTCGTTCCTCTACATCCCCACTTTGTCCTCCCTCTAGAAACTATGCAGAAGATGTCCCTTTCAAGGTCTCATGTCACAGCCGACACTGGTGACTGTCACTGCCTGATTCTGCCTCCTAGTGATCAATGCACATTTTTTATCAATAGTGTAGACTGAGCTCCATAATTCCTATCCCAACCTGAGCTATGCTCCGTGCATTTTCAGTGTCTTGTCCTCCCTCCCAGTCACCTGAACGCAAACATGGAAAATAATGCATCATGTTAGACTAGGAGATTTTTGGATTTGATGTCATCATGTCATGAGCGAATTGCAGGAACAAGTACATGGTGAGACGACAAACGAGATGAATAAGGGGCACATGCTAGAAGAATTCCTTGCATCTGGACAAACATACAAAGCACATTGAGTAGCAAGTGAAAGGAGTAAATGCATGGAACCATCTTACAAAGACCAAGACCGTTGAAGACCTCAAATCACCAAGCTATGTGGAGGTGAATAGAAAATACATACAGGGACACATCCATCACTTAGTAGTGCAATGACTTGACATGGACACCATAATCAACTAGTACATGTCAATAGTGTGATGTTGAGTTGTGTTATGAGTTGTCTCAACCACCTAACTACTATGAGTCGTATTTGTTGTAATCAAATGTAACGTAAGGTGAAATTACATGTGTCATTAGTGGAATGAAAATAGTCATTATGTAATGTAAGGAGTTATATGTAATGAAGTTGAGTCATGAGGGTAGTCCAAGAGTTAAAGGGGAATGTCAAGGGCCACCCCACCCTTTGTTATATATAGAACCTCATAACTCTTAGAACGAGCTTTTGGGAGCCAAGATTTTGCTAGGAATTGCTCAAAGAGGGCTTGGAGAGTATTGTGACAAGCCTTGGCTTCTGCATAGTGTAGACTGAGTACATCTCTTTGGAGGAGCAGGCAGTGTTGACTGTAATGTTCCACTATTGGCACTAGTGGTTGTCAATGGTGTATGTATGCATGGAACTTTAAGTACATATAATATAATAGAGGCAACATGTCTTCATGCATATGTTGTTATTGTACTTTTACTATTCTGGTTACTTTAGCGATGTACGATGTTTAACTTGCACATTTGTGTATGAAATATTTTGTATACAGTTGTATGAATCTAGTTGAATTCATGTTGTTGGTTTAACCCATCACTTTGGATTGTCAACTATTCGACTTTCCAGCTTGTGATGTCATTCAACTCATGTATTCCTTTTAGGTTGTGTACTATTACAGGCTTCTAAGGGACACACTTCCTTCTCCCCTTTGTTTGTTAGAACCTCCCTATCCATCTCTCTTGACTCGCCATAAGGTCACAGACTTACTTCCAACAAAGATATCTTGTTACCTTTGTGCGCTACCGTAGTCAAGGCATTACCTTACTACCCACTACTAGGAATCCTACTCTAAATGGTCTGAGGTCTATTTGGGACTTGAATTACTGGGGAGATCCACTGAAATGTTGGCGAGTCCAACAAGTCAACAAGAACACATGAGCTGAATGACATCACAAGCTAGAAAGCGGAATAGTCCACAATCCATAGTGACAGATTAAACGAGCAACACATCTGCAACAAGATTTATACAATTACATACAAAATAGTTTATACACAAATGTGTAAGTTAAATAACATACATTGCAAAAGAAACCAGAATAATCCAACTAGAGTAACAACATATGCATGAAAACATGACGGCTTTGTTATATTTTATTAAGTGAAAGTTCCATCCATACATACACCATTGATACATTAGTACAAAACGGTCAATTAATTACTAAAAAAATGACTAAAATTTGCATATAAACAACCATTTTTCAGTCAGTAACCAGTAGTAGCTAATTTACAGTATCTTATAACGCAACCAACTTTTAGTCGTTTTTAGCTTAGTCATTAATTGGTTGTCTCAATTTTATGATCTAGTGGTATATTTAGTCATAAATTTGGTCATTGATTTAGTCATTAATTGCCAAATTAATGACCAAATATACAACAAAATATATTACTATATGGTCAACCGAGAAAACCAATTAATGACCAAAGAAATATGACCAAAATGTTGGTCATGTTATAAGATATTGTAAACTAGCTACTAATAGTCATATATATGCAAATTTTAGCCATCGTTTGAAACCAATTAATGACTAGAGAAATATGACTAAATTTTGGTCATGTTATAAGATACTGCGAATTAGCTACTAATAATCATATATATGCAAAATTTAGTCATCCTTTGGAACAACATGTGCTCAAATAACAACATGAAAGTAAACTTTTCTAATAGTGATGAAAATATTTTAACACAAAATAGTTATAAGGATTCCAATCAATATCGTTTAATACTAATTTCATCTTCAAGCTTTGGTTGTTGTTTAAATTGACATGATACCAAGTATTTTCAATTTCATAGATAAAAGAAAAAAAAAATCATAAGAAACATTCAAAATACAATCAAACAATAAAGAGAGGATATCATGGAATGGACATTGCAATTATAAAAATTTGTTTACCAGTCCACCTATGTCTTGTCTGTCATTCTTAAAACATTTGCTTTCCCAAAATAACCATGAGGTGAAAGAATCACAATATTAAAAAGCATAGGAATCCCTACTAGAAACATTTCCAAATTCGATGGCTCAAGTTCCTGGAGGACCTCTAATAGAAAATGAATCATATCCAATACATGCTCTACATTGTCTCCCCATCCTTTTTCCAATCACATTTCCTGTAACATGCCCACAACAGAGTCAAGTAACAATCAAACAAAGACATTGACATTTGTTTTTATCTTTTTCTATCTATAAAATTTGAATTTCATTTGTTTCAAGAACATATTAATTCATATTTAAAGTCTTCCTAACATATGAGAAGATACTAATCAAGCATGACATCAGAAAAATCGACCTCAATGAGGTCCTCAAACAATTTCTACAACATCTTTTTCATGCTATGATATCTTGGGTATAAAAAAGAACATATATGCAAAAGAAAAATACATATATTACTTATGTTCAAACTCTGTATATGGTGTATTCTTTGGCAAATTTTTAAGATGTTCCTCCTCCTTTACCAAAGAGAACTGTAGCTTGGTTAAACTTGATATCCTTTCATTCAACATCAATTTCTGCAAGATAAATGTCACACATTATTCTTTCCCATTTCTCAACATGCTTCATATGATAAATTAGAAGTCACATAAAACCAAGAGCAAACCCTTTTCTAACCAAAACAAACAAAAAAACAAACAGTGCCTCTAAGAAAACTTCATTCTAATATCATCAGATGAAAAGAGAGTGGACCATTTTTGCCGCTTGACTTTGCCTGTTTTTGTGATGAAAGTGCTTGAGCTTAAGGAACCAACAATGTGAGGGAAGTTGTAAATGTGAAAAAAATTAGGTTGACCTTTGTAGACTTCTTCAAAATGATGTGAATGATTCCATTTTCGGATGTGGTAAATCTCATAACAAGAAATGGCCACATTGGATGCAAAGATTAAATATAAAAACTTGTCGACATGGAATGTATTCTAATAAATTGCATTGCAATGACTACCATGGGCCTCCATGGGTTACAACTCCTCAGTATGTTAGTCCTGATGATGACAAGGAGATGACAACGATAAATATGGGTGCTCCTATTTTGTATGGTGGATATCTTCAAACCAAGGTCATCATCTTAATGAACCTAGGTTCTAACATGGTAAATCTGGATCTGGTCCTCACCCAGGATCTATGAAGGATATTTTCACAAGAGTCTCACAATTTATCCAGTAAATAAACAGTTCAATTGTATATTAAAATAAATCGAAGTGCACTGCTCAAAATCCTCTTGGGTGGGTTGTGGTCAAGTGGTTAAATCAAAGCACTTTTAGTGCACAAAACTAGGTTCAAAGCCACCCGAAGACATGCTAATGAATTAATATGGCCAACAAAGTTATCTACCTCATCCAAAAGTTGGTGGAAGTCTTAACAACCTTGATGGCCCATGGTTGTGGTCTGTCTCAAAAAAAGAGGAAAGATGCAAGTATTGGGTGAATTTAATGTGGCCAATGGAGTTATATACCCCATCCAAAAGTGGGTGGAAGTCTTAGAAACCTTGATGCCCCATGGTTATGTCATATCTCAACACACGAGGAAAGATGCAATCTTGGATGAATTTAATGGAAGAGATACCATTGGCCATGGCCTCTAAGAAAAGGTAGAGCCCAATTCATTAACAAATTTCCATTTTCCAACTGCAAAAAAGAATATCACAAGATCCTAAACTGGATGGAAAAATACCTTTGCTATTGTAGTCGTCAAGTCATGCATGGAATGTGCGGCCTTGTATGATTCAAAGATAGATGCTTCTTTAGAATTTTCTATGGCACTTGAATACACCTACACAAAAGTACATTAAATCAACTTTAAATATCAAATGGAAATAAAGTAGAAATATCAACTATGGTGTTAATATCAATTCCAAAAAAAAATTATTATTGGCCAAAAATGAATATGTTACACAGACAATAGTTACGACTCCTTTTCTTGCAGAAAAAGGCAACCAATTGGATCAGTTGAAGGTCGATCAGTGATGTCCACAGCAAACTTGGGCAAACCAACACACCCTCAAATTATTAATTCAATCAAAATATGAAGGTCTAAGCCCTGATCCAAATGTTGAAACAATATGAAATGAAGGGACTAAACAAAATCCCACCCATATCAAAAACTGAAGAGCTCATTTAATAATCTTACCATTACCTAAAACCAAAAATGTTTTATAACTTTTCAACCATATTGAAGCTCTGGCCAACCATGTTTCGCAACACCCATTTTCAAGAGAATATGCCTTATAAAATTTACAACATCTGACTTCACAAAAATACATTGCTAATTAAGTCAAGGTGTTGAGATGCTTTGTCCCTCAAAAGAAAACACATGAATTGAAATAATTATTCTGAAAGGAAAAGCTCAAAAATTCCAATCAAAATTTGGCATAGACCTTCACTTAAATCTGTACCAAATAGTGCATATCCATGACATGTCCTTCAAGTCTACAAAACCAGAGATAACGCCACCTTCGGATGGTTGTGAAAGGCTTTCATGTCCACCTCACCAAAAAGAATAACAAAAATTGTATGCGTCCACTCATGCTGAAGTAGTGCAGTTGTTGTTCCATAATTATTGAGGCACCCCTTAATTGTTGTTGGTGGGTCCAAAGCATGTTGAGTGCCTATGGTGAACATTTTCTTCTTCCTTGAAAAGCTATGTGATATCTCTGCTCCAACAATAATGTTTTTTAGAGGACTAACAATGTGCAAATAAGATGCCTTCAAGGTATGACCCTTACTAGTTCTGTAAAGCATGATTCACTTTCAGTATGACACCAAAAAACTTTCTATACAATGCTTCATAAAAAAGTTTGCAATTGCCCCTAAATTTTACCAAAAAACCCACTAAAATTCACTATTTTAGTTTACAAGAATGGCAAGGACCAAGTCTTACAAGGTCAAAGAAGAAAAAAATTAAGCTTTGAAATACCCAATCCTTCATCATATTTCAAGAAGTTTCCTTATGCAATGTAGAAAGCAACTTCACCCCATGCAGAAAGATTCTTGGTTCCAATTACTCCTAAGAAATGTGTTATTGGAGATGGTGTCAATACAATGCTTGCATTGACCCCTGCATAATCATCCATATATTGAAGCTCAACCTATCAAATTTACAATATATAATGTAAGAAAAATTAAAGTGTAATCCGTTTCACAAAAAAAATTACAAAATTATTCTTATCACTTTAAAACATGAAGAATGTTGTTAGGCATTGTGTTTATCACAACATACCAGCATAAAATTTTACCATATAGATAACCTTGTGACTATTGATGATCAAAATTAGGGGGCATGCTGAAGCCTGACTAATACGGATGTTTGAGTAAATGTCTACAATATTACAAAGAAAATGCTCCAGATAGAAACAAGAACAAGATGTTTCGTTGCAATGGTTCTCAAATATAAAACCAGTTATTATTTTTCATATCCTTCCAAATGGCTTATTTCAAACTGCAGAACTATCAATTTTATCCCTTCTTAGGTGAGACTGAGTGGAAGAGCACACTATAGATGAAAACTACAACATATTGCAAACATACGCATTCAAGAAAATGGCACAATTGACACAAATGTCTAATCATCTTAATTTTCATGACTTTCTAAATGGTAAAAATTAATGCCACAATAACTGAAAGAATGTTTTAACTTATAGAATGTAGCAATTTCCCAATTAATACAAAGTACTGCAGGTTGTTACTTTGCAAAATAACACCTACAATAAGCATGCAAATTGTTCGAAGCTAAATATGATTTCAAAGTTAGATTTGATTATTAAAATCCAACAATTAATAGAGACGACATCTTGCACAACTAGGTTTTCACTCTCAAGTTAAATATTCTTACAGGTATCCATGACTTCCCTAAGGATTGGTGGCTCCCTTTCCTCCTTTGATCTAGCCTTTGAGGCAGCCACAAAAGCTTTCAACTATCTTGTGGAAGCTTCTTTCTCAAAAGAAAAAGAGGCATAACATTAGCCAAATGATGGTTTGTTAAGAAATGGCATAAGTTCTTAAACTCATTCCATCAATCCAAGGAGAAAAACACTTCATTTCTACCTCTAAAATCTGTGCTTCGAAATATAGATTCAATTATCAACTGTAAACCCAAAAGTTACTTGACAACTTCACCCATTGTCATCTTGGTGATCATCCTTCTCACATAATGCTAGCTCTCCTCCAACATAAGGGAGGAATCCATGATAAGCCTACAAACTTGTCCTTCAAACACTAAAAAACATATTTGCAAAATGATATTGTTTTTGTCTTTCAAGATTTGAAATGGAAAGCTAAGCAAGACATAGTGCCTGGTCCCTCGGCTATAGAATCTAAGCAAAAAACAAAACTTTAAAATTGATGAATAAGATGTGATTCATGAGAAAACAACCAAACAACAAGTGTTATCAATCAAGAATAAATCCAATAAATATGTAACAGTGCTATCTCCTACATCTAGATCGAACATTTGAAGACAATGTGCTCCCCCAACTTGATCTCTTGTAAGTCACATAGCTGAAAATTCCCTTTGAGGTGTGATGTCGTGAGCTATTTCAAGCCAGAGCTAGTGGGAGCCCACTTTGAATGAACCAAGGTGCATCCAATCTCTATTAGTATAGATAGGCCTAACAATAATAGTCACTTAGCTACATAAAGCACTCAAAATAATAAAATGACATATTCAACCTAATGCGCTCACACCTGGTCAAGTTTCCTATCACTTTTTGGTTGGATACCAAAGTGGAAACTTTGTACCTGCATATGAGTCAGGTTAAGTGTCTCTTGGTCCTATCATAGCTAGCAAGGGGCTTATTAGTTAACAAAAAATAAAATTTCTTCCTTTCTCACCAATGTCAATGTCAAGGAGAAGTATCTATCAGGTGAGGAGATCTTGAAATTGATGGAAGCAACTCTTTCAAATAAATTTCCATCAAGTAAAGGGAAAACGCCATCAAAAATTGCAATAGATGATTTGAAGTCCATGTACACAAATTTCATGTCAGGAAGGTTTCCTAATCTGCCAGAGGAAATTTCATTCTAATAATGTAATGGAATATTGCTCTTAATGGTTATTGTTTGCATTCATATGTTTTTCTATGATCTATGACCTCTACAAGGCTAGAAAAATTCAGGATGCAAACAACCAATTGAAATAAATTTTGAATAGGGGTTTGTTTTTGAGTTGTACTACCTATGGGGCATTCACAAGAAAGATGGAGGAAGGTGAAAGGTTGGTTGCTAAGGGAACGATAGTTAGCAATTATTGTCAAAAATGATTTCTTCTATGTATCATACACCATCACTGCAATGAGTAATACTTACTTGATGCTTGATTTAGTGCCAAGTACAAAATGACGGAAAATACTTGCCTCCGTACCTATTGCAATTAGTTTGGTGTTCTACAGATCATAAAAAAATTGTTGCAAAGTTTCAAGTTTTTAATAATGTTACCAAAATAGAGGGTATGAAAAATGATCACAAAATATGATTGCATATAAGATTTGTAGTTGCTTATGTTACAGAGCCTACCATCCTATGCTCTTATTGTGAATTACATATTTCCACTGACCTTGCATACTGCAAAAATTCAATGAAAACTAAGCTATTGCTACCATTAAAAAAATGCTTGTTGAGAAAATTCATCTTGAAATAAATCCATTCACTAAGAGACAACAATAGAGTTTGTTGATAAAGTGTTTGGCATAAATAAATAGAAGCACAAATAGTATTATGATTATTTTGGTACATTGCTTGCCCAACATAGATAAAACAAACAAAAATAAAATTACAATTGTGCTTAGGATCACACACACAATCATTTACAAAAAAATTATATCTCTAGGTTAAAAAGCAATTTGGCACTCACCATTACAAATAAATAAAACAGAGTAACAATGACAGCATAAAGGTTTTATCTGGTGAATTCATAGAATATCGAACTCTTGAATATGAAGTAATATGATGTAAACATTTTGACTTGATTGGAATCCTTTTTGCAATTTCTTCTAGGTAGTAAGTATAGCAATTGATACATTCCATTACTTCTGGATTCCTTTGAAGTATATATTGGCCTTTACTTGAAGTTTTCATTGTTGGAAACTCATGGTTAACCAAGCAAGCTTGTAGTCCATATAATGGGTTGGGTTGAGTTTCTATTAGTTAAGGGCATTTTTAAAAACCCTAAAGCTAAACCCTACCCCCCCAAGAGAAACAAAAAACACTATCCTTGTTCATTGTTAAGGGATATCGTAAATTTCAAGTTTTGCTAGGTTAGTTATTTTTTTATGTTTTCTTTCAAGGTGAGGGGGGTGGGGGTTAGTAGAGCTTATATTAAAAAAGTTTTGGTCATATGATACAACTTAAGTTTAATAAAAATATATAGCCTTGGGTAAGCATAACCTGTAATCCCTAGTCAAGGATGAACCAGTCAAAATACTATGGAGGCCTACCTATATCTGCTTCTTAGAATTCCATAGGCATATTTCTTAACATACTGGCATAGTAAAAACAGAACTCAATAAAACATACTAGGTTACTAGAAAAAGGTAAAAATGTAACGCTCGTTTTGGGCTTTAGTTACTTGCTCCACATGACATGCTAGGGCTTCATATTTCACAATTGTGGAGACAGTATCAATGTAGATAGCCACATGGTTGTCTTCAGTGGGGCTTTCCAGTAGCTTTGAGATATGGCCACTTAGGGTGTATCCATAGAATGAGGTGGGCCAGAGGAGGTACAGTCTACAAAGGTGTTGCTTAAGTTGAGAGTGGGAGATCACTTAACCTCTAGGTGGAGGTTGAAGTGAACCAATGTGCACCCAACCATCATTTATAGGGACTCCATAATTGAATCCATTTTCAACTGGTTCCCTCTAAAATGGTCATGGAGGCCCAAGGTTCAGCCTCCCATTTCCTCAAATTAAAAATATGATTCGATGTTTGTGGCAAGCATTATATAATTGGTCTTGGTGTATTTCATGTGGATGGAAATTTTGGGTAAGCATTATTGCTGAAATATGTCCTATAAGTCAATTTTTTAATGCCACCATTGTCAATAATGCACCAGCCTGAGAGAATTTTCATTTGATGGTTGTCACTAAATAATGCCTCACTATTTATCCACGAGTAGTCATTGATCAAGTTTAGAATGAAAATTATTAACCAATTGTTTGGTATTGATTCATCTCTTCCTTCATTATCACAATGAGTTCAAGTTTTCACACCTTTCACAAATAGGATGCACAAGGAAGCATTGTCTGCAACTACAAGACAATAAACAACCATCTCCGAGGCATTGGAAATACCGATATATTTGCATTATTATGGATAATTTAATGTGTGAAGCTTAAGGGTTTTGAGGTCTTTACACTAGTTATTGTTCCATCCTTGCAAGGGATGTCCCATTTGTCGAGCTTCAGGGTATAAGAAGCACCAGAATACGGAAGTTAGTGCACCAACGCAACTGTCTGCACATAATTACATCACTTATACCATCCTCTTCTCAGGATTCCATCCAAAACTTTTCATAGTTGATTTTAAGCCCGACTATTCTATGATTGGGTATGCTAGTGGCCGTGAATACCACTTAAGGAAGTTATATTTTACGTTACTCCAAAAAGCTTGACCAAGGAACATCACTAGCTAAGGTGGGGATCATTTGTTGAATGATTGTTGAACTGAAATAATGTCCAAGATTTGTTTCTGAGCTGGCCTTGTTGTTGTAGCTTTTATAATGATGTGCAATCTGTCCACAAGGATACACTTTGCTGGAAATTGTTCACTTTGTACTTTCTTCTGGCATCTCTTTCACATCAGCAAGAGTAGATACAAAAGTGGATCCTGTGGAACTTTACACATGGTACAAATTTCTAGTTTATGTCAGTGCTCCTATTTTTTAATCTAGCATATGACAAATGAATTCTATGAGATATTAACCAAGCCAACATAAAGTAATAGGGACAAACCATTCTTTAGAAGGGCTATAACTTGTGACCCCTGTTAGGTCTATAATCATGATTTAGGGGTGCTTACAACCTACAAAAATGACTTACAAAGTTAAAGCAGTTACCTTCTTTGGATATTGGTGACAATATGCAAAGGTGTTAAGCAAACCTTATCATTGCCTCGATATGATGATATTGCAGAGATATTGTTTTCATCCAATAGTTATATCAGAACACTAGTTCAGATCTGATTTCTATACCTAGATTTGAAAAGAAAATTTTCATCAGTTTGCAAAGGCATAACTCATTTTTGAAGGTTGGTTGGTTAAAAAGCCTGAAGGACCACATTAGAGGAGCACTCCATCCCGTGCACATGGATCACTACTTTAATGCATCTCATTTGGAGCTTGGAGGTGGCCACAGTTTGAGGAAGTTGTAGCTTGCACTTGAGATCTTTTTTATGAGTTGGTTAACATGAAGAATAATACGCAAGCTTTAAGAGATACAAGGCAACTGTCATATTCTCCAAGGTCAAAGAGTCAATAAGAAGTAAAGTGCTCTAGGCCTCAAGGATACAAGGGTAATTTAATATTAATATATGATCAAAGCTTTTTAAGGAATGCCCTAGATATAAGGATGACTGTAACTTTTTTCAGTTGTTAGCACAAATCTCAAGAAGTTATGCCTTTGAAATGCCATAAAACATTTCAAATAATGTTTCACAATTTTGAAACACCATCTAAAATAGAAAGTGGAATTTCATGGAAAAATGGGCACATCTTAATCTAGTTTAATTGTGTTTTAACAGGGAAATTGACCATAGGAACCTGCCCAAGTGCTTTAAACTGGCATTGACATAAATTTTGACACTAATTTCACATTGAATAAGCTTCTAGAAAACCCTTACACCCCATCTTTGTTCTAAATACAATTTACCACTTATTATTTCCTCACACTTTCTTCCAGACTATTTGAGCAAAGGTATCTCCTACACAAACAAGAAGCATTTATGTTGTGTGTGAAGCATTGTGATCTAGTTTTGTAGTCACAACCAGAAGACAGTTGTGAGCAACAACATTGTTCCACACTTGATTTCTTCACATTTTCTTCAACAAATTTTGGGCAAAAGTGTTTTCTATAGCTACAACAAGCATGTTATTTGCATTTTCGACAACATGGATATTATTGGGGGCTACATTTAAATTTTCTTATTCAACTATCCTTTCTTCTTGTGATATTTTATATTTATTGATAGAGAGACAGATACTGTTTCCCTATTTCAATTTTTTTTTTCTTTTTACTTTTTTGATGGGGGATGAAGTAGGGATCATGTTTCCAACATGTACCCCTCTCCCAATACTATGCAACTTCACTTCCAAGGATTTTTGAGATGGAGACTCAAAGGATTTCTAAGAGAGGCCTCAATCATCCTCCAAGGCATTTGTCACACTTCAAAAAATAATTCCAACTCAGAGCGACTTTTTAAGTTAAAATTGAGGCCCCTTAGGGTTGATTAGAAATGGGCTTCTAAGAGGTTCATTTAAGGATTTCACGACTAGGGATCTTTATTCTAAAATATTAATATAACAATAATTCTCAAATGTTGATGCATCACTAGGATAACAAGATTAATGCATCCAAAGCATTTCCACAATTTAAATTGAACTGAAACTCAATCAAGAAAGTATCCAACAAAATCAAGAAAGAAAAAAGCAACATATAATAAATAATGTAGACAACTGAATGGAAAATTACTAATAATACCTGTGACCTGACTCCCAAGGCTTCTTAACGCTAATTACAAAGGTATGTTCTAAGAGAGCTAAATTTTTCACCACTACAACTCGTACCACCAGGTAACCACTATATCCTCTCTACTAGATATATGCAAAACAATATAAGATTACCTGCAATGCCCTTACATAACTTCTACCATGTTGTCATCATATGTAGGAATAAACACATCGCTGGCCAAAGACACCATGTAATCGAGTGCATCCATTTTAGATGAATGATTTTGGAATGGCTTTAAATCCATAGAACTAAGAAGAGTCTCCTTCATCACCTATAGATTTTTGTTGATCAGCATGAGTACGTGACATAAGAAAATACAACTTCAAATGAAAATGAGTTGAAGTGAGTGAATCAGTCAACTTACAATATTGGGATAAGTTGAATAGAGGGTAGGCATCCTTCTTTCTCCCCCATAGATTTCTTCAGCAACAATATATATCTAGATATTTCTATCAAAATCAAAAGCTTTCAATACTAATGGAGTCTCCTATGGTGTTATAGGACACTGTCCGTCCTTCCTCTTCATTTAAGAAATTATGACCTCTTTCCACCAAGGGTAGGCATGACTGTGAAAGAAATACAATAAGATAATAGGATCAACATTGTTAACAATAAAGATTTTGACTTGACGAGGAAAATATTATGATTTCCAAACATGTAATATACCTCAGTCTGGTGAGTTCCTCAACTTATTCATCGGTAAAACAAAGAGTCAAACTGGAAAAACCAATATATCCATTTCATAACAAAGATGAAGAGCCACAAAAGGACCATGCTGTTGCAATATTTAAAAAAATTGACCCAATTCATCAATTTTTGAAGTGAAAAGAAGAGTGCTCTAATTCACACGACAACATAGCTTTTAAACATCAAGTGGTAGACTATCATTTGCTAGATGTGAATATGCCTTATTCAAATGCAAAAGTTTGTTCTTTCTTATAAGGGGAAGGATTTGTATCATGGTAGGAAACTTTGTTAATATCCTTCTGTGCAATGCCCAAAGTATTAAATGATAGTCTTCTATACTCAACCTGATGCAAGTAATAGGACATGTTTGGCCAGCTCACACGAGGCATGGTGAAGACTGCTCCATCTTCTGCCTTGCCTTCAGCTTTGAAGGAAGCTTCTTTACTATATGAAACTTTCCTCTCAGAGATGTGATACACTGATCCACATAAAAAAATGTCTTCAAATTCACTATTCACATAGAATTAAAGATTAATTTTTGCAAAAGGAAACATGAAGGATAAACCACCCCCACAAGTAATTAATGCCATGCAATACCCAATGCTAAAATGAATCAATAAAACATACTGAAGATATGTTAACAGATAGGAGGAATACTGAAGTTAAACACCTGGGATCTACCCAAAGTGAAGCCTTGTTCAGCGTTGGGACAACCACAGTCACATTGAGATAATTGTAACCATGTCACATATCTAACATGAGAAAAAGATTGACCAAAATGAAGCCTTGTCCTACTTTGGGACAACCACTGTCACACTAAGATAATTATAACCATGTCACATATCTAACATGAGAAAAAGATTGATCTTGATCAAATGATAATATATCACAAAAAAGTCACAAAAGAAAATTCAGCAAACATGATATATCACAAAACAGTCACAAAAAAATTTCAGTAAACACAGTGACAGCATGAAGTAAAAATTACAGAGTTTAGAGAACCATAATCAAGGCCCGAGCTAAAGGAAAATCATGCATAATTCTATAAGGTGGAGATAAACCAGCTTGCATATTGCAGCGCACATCTTCCATTCTGCACTCTAAATTTCGAAAAACTCTGCTCCAAGAAGACATTGATAGCCCTTCTTCTGGGTCAGGTGGCTTCTCTGTTGATAACATCCACTGGATTCTCCTCAAATGATCTTACCCACAGAGGAATTGTTGTACTGACCTCACAGTCCTTGAATTATCTTCTTCTGTCAATTGTGTTTCGAAGTCAATTAATATATCGCAGGAGATGGCTTCAGGCTCAGTGGTACTACTATGTTTTGTTGGCTTTCGTGGATGTTGAAGCTAACTATGTCGTGGTGAGGGAATATGACTATACATCAATAACAAGTGTCATGTTGCTGGATTGTTGGACAATTTCTTGTGTTTTTTTCCTTACATGGATATTCTTGAAGACAAGATACAAAATCAGACAGTTTATTAGTGTAAGAGTATGTGTTGTTGGGCTTGTTCTCATTGTATTTTCAGATGTGCATGCCTCTGATAGACAAAAGGGGAGCAAAACTATTCTGATCTAGGCCTCCATTGCAAGAGACCATTAGGTATCCATTGCTTTTATATAGTCTTTCCAACAATTTACATACTCAAGAATTTCAGCATAATATTCAAGATTTTCTCAAATAAATACCAAAATGAGGGCTATGATGGTGCCAAGGCTGACATTTGGTCTTACGGGGTCATATTTTTTGTTCTTCGAGCAAGTTTCTTGGCATTCCTGAGAACCTTGATGTCGTTGTATAAGAAGCTTCACTTGTCACACTCTACTTGTTGTTTGCAGTATGGGAAATGCGTTGACGTATCGACAATACAAAAGCGCATTCATTCCCTCGATTAAAAGAGCAAAAATAACAGATTAGGGAAAAAAAGTCCCGCTTGATGCAATTAAAGGTCAATAGCATCCACCCACATTTTAAATTTTCTGCCACCAACAACGCAATGACAGTATGATATTCTCATCGGAATCATTTGCTGCTTTCGAAGGCAATGTCGCCATCTCCACTGCGCTGTAAGGAGCCACGCTATTCAATCTGAACTCCCACAAAAAAAGAAATTCGTCGCTTCATTACAAATTTGCATATTCAATTATATCAACTTAAATTTAAAATAATTGATAAATGATCTATTCGTTTCATTTCCTATTGAATCATCTAAATACAAAGTTGGGAAATTGTAGATGAGCTAGACTTTGATTGCCTTTCCTTTCGCTTTTGGAGGAAGTGTTATAGAGATAATTTCTTCACTATTTACCATTTCACATTCTATGTATCCAACCCCTATTCAAAATAACATGTGTGCCATACACGTCTTACCTACTGCCACTTTTGGAGGTTGATTTTCATTCACAGCGTTCAATGCAAATTTTGAAGGTTTCTCTCTCGATATTTGTTCAATTTTGCCACTCGTAATCTTAGAGGTTCTTTTCTTTTCAATTTGATGGCCTTGTATAAGAAGATCCATAAGGGGGGCTTCAAATTCCTACCCTGGTTTTCCTCCGACATCTGGCAACTCATTCTCCAGTTCCTGGATCCCAACCCTGAGACGAGGATAACCCTCATCGAGCTAAACGAGATCCCCTGGTTTTGGCAGGGCTTCGAACCCCCGCAGCTTGACTGCAATGTGGATGCTAGCCTCCTTAACGATGTCGATTTGAAATTCTTTATTCCAAAGCTGGCTCACTTCAACGGGTTCAACATTATCTCTCTTTCCCCTGCATTCGACCTCACGATCTCGATTTGTTGTTCTTTATTCCGAAGTTGGCCTGCTTCAACGTTCAACATTATCACTCTTTCCCCTACATTTGACCTCTTAGGGTTATTCGAGGACAAAACCCTAAAGAAGGAATTGTTGCTCACATCGACTCAACCATCCTAGAGCATAATGTCGAACCTGTGAGGAGATTGCCAAAATACTGAGATTCAAAGTCAAGAAATCTGAGGATTGCAAGATGAAGTTACAGAGGCCTGAGCACAGGTTAAAGGGGCATTTTTCGATCGATGCTGAGATATTCGAAGTAACATCCTCGTTCTTTGTGGTGGATCTTCCCAATCGAGAGAGATACGAAAATAGGCATCGAACAAATCGATGTTTTGTTGGGTGAGCTATTGAAGAGATCCTCGTCCATCCACCGTATCGAAATTCAACCCTGAAACCCTAGTTGTCCGTGAATAACCGTTGAGTTGCTTATGAAAACATAGAACAAATTTGTGTGAAAAAAAACAAATCTGCAGCTAACGCATCAGAGTTCAATCGATTTGAAGAACGAGAATCAATCTAGATGTCCTAAAAATTGATCCAGTGTGACCTCCTGTTTCCATATATTCTAGGCAAGATTGGAGATGGATATCGCTGTGCGAAACTATTGTTCTGGCCTTTGTTTTTCTTGGTGGGAATTAGATGATGGTAAAATAGGTTTAACAACACACACAATTTTAACAATGTAAACTTTGAAACAGGATCTATAAACTCAAAACGGGAACTCTGGCCAAAAAACCCCAAAAAAACATCAAAAACAGTGCTAAAAACGAAAAGTGTTGATGCTGGAATAACACCTTTTTTTTTCTTAGGTAAATTTTCAACATGTTTTAAAAATGGCGGTCAAAACCAATTTTTTGCGCAAAAATTATCCAAAAAACACCCTCAAAACGAAAAGTGTTAATGCTGGGACAACACTTTTTTTATCATGACCCCGAAAAACATTAAATTTAAAAAAATAATGAAAACATTCCAAAAAAAAAAAAAACAATCATAAAAATGTAAAAAAAAAAAAAAATTAACCTATATAAGAATTAAAAAACTAAAAAAAGAACTTAGAAATTATAAACAAATAAATAGTAAGAAAAACATATTTAAAAAAAAAAATGGAAAAAGAAAAAAATTATCTTGTAAAACATAAAAAAAATTGGCAAAAGGAAAAAAATTATGGAAAAGAAAAAAAAAACCATAAAATTAAGTAGGTAAAAATAGAAAAATTGAAAACAACATTGACAAGAAACTATAAGAAAAAATGAAAATTAAATACAAACTAGATTTAAAAATAAAATAGGAAATTAACAAAAAAGAAACTAAAAAAAAATAAAAACTACT